>CAUYQU010011316.1:0-13100 GCA_963574635.1 Cheracebus regulus
TTGTGTGTGTGTGTGTGTGTGTGTGTGTGTGTGTGTGTGTGTGTGTGTGTGTGTGTGTGTGTGTGTGTGTGTGTGTGTTGTGTGCTTACACAGCATTTGATATTCTCCAACATCTGTTGATGAAGAAGGAAACATTATCAATCAGTTACTATTCAATGAGTACTGATCAACTTACCCAGCTCTCTCCAAAGGCTCTTTCCATAGTAATTGATTAATTATTCTCTAGTAAAGGGCATGCCTGTCTAACTAGCTGTATTGACTAGGACAGAAAAACCAGATGGCTCTCTAGCCTGGATCAGTAACAGCAGAAAGACTGCTATTTAAATTTAAATCAAACACAGCTCTTATTTTCCCCTGACCTTCTGTCAGAAGGGGGAAAACAATGTGATTGAAAACTTTGTGATATGCTCTCTAGATGACTATTTCCAGAAAAAGGTTTGCTAAATGGCATATAATACACCTTTGATCATACCATTTATAAGCAGTGCTTGCCAGAAATACCATCCTTATAACCAGTGCTTGCCACAAATACCATCCAAAGCAATCAGAGCAAATTTTCCTTGGAAACGGGCAAAGCCATAGATTTATTTTATTTGTGGTAAGAGAAATTTCATTGCCTCCCAATAAAAGCATACAAATATGCATTACCCATAAGATTAACACTATTTTTGCATGTGAAGTTACATTATTCTTGCTTCTTTGAGCCATTTGCCATTTCAGCTCCATGAGGCTTCTGGAATCCTTCAGTTTATTAAAATAACCAACCTTTATGGGTTCTGTGTAGAAAAAATTCTATTAATAAACGAATATTCCATCAAAGCAGCCAATAACAGTCAAATAATCAGCAGAAAAGGGGGAAAAATGCTGTAAATTACCACCAGCTGCTTAAAACAAATTGGCCAGCTGAATATTTATTTGGCAAACCTTTTCGGAAACCTGAGCAAGATGAGGGGCCATTAACCATTGGCCCCTCCGAGGGTGTCAGTGTTCTATGTGAGGACTGGGGAGTAAGGAGATGGTAGCACTCACTTCAGTCCATATATGAGTATTATACTCTTCATTCAAGCAAAGGTGTCCCAGCATTCTGAGAAAGTAATACTGTTTTCTTTTGTCTCCAAAGCTTGAAGATACCTCAAAAAGAGGCAAAGCTCTTATACTAAAAGTAAAATCTCTAAGGAGCATGAGACAGGTTATATTCTATTCCCCTTCATTGACATCTACCAGGGATTTCCTAGTGGGTCTCAGACTCTTAGCCAGGAGCCATGCATTAAAGAACTGGCATGTCCTGTCACCAGATCACATCAATTCCACTTGTTCCTAAAAAGAATCTAGGTCACCTTGTGTTCCTTTACAGCTGAACAATTATAAACTAGACCATATCTAGCAGGCCCATACATACTCCAAAACCTTTTAAGCTTCTAAGTTCTAAAACTGCATCAGTAAACAGACTAAAAGACAACATAATCCAAAGGTAAAATCTTAATACAGGATTGATATTACTGAGCCTTTAGGTTTCAAGAGTTCCACAAACACTTTATTATCATATGCAAAACATACAGATGTGTACATTTTTCTGAGATGACTGTTTATAGCTTTTGGACTTTCAAAAAGATCCAGGTTTCAAGAAGAGTTATAAATGGCTGATTTAATAACGTTATATTCCCTCTATCTTCTCTTTGTAAAACAGAAAGTCTGCCCTCTTCCTCAAAAAAAGTCTCCTAAAACATCCACTCCCTAAACAAGACATGCAAGGAATTCCTCTGCTACAACATTCTGTGTTCAGCTCTTCCTCACCAGCCCATATCACTGCTCGATCTCTATAACACAGGGGGCAGCATGCCTATGAGCAAGACGGTACAACCATAAACAAGAGACTAGGTCTAGTCCTGGTTTTACTAACAATTTGATCTGCCATTTCAGACTACTATCGGCCTCAGTTTCACATGAGGGTGAAACCTGTCCAGCTGCACCCAAAGGTTGCTGGGAGCATTCAAATATAATAGTGAGCCAGGCGTAGTGGTTCACGCCTATAATCCCAGCACTTTGGGAGGCTGAGGCGGGTGGATCACTTGAGGTCAGGAGTTCAAGATCAGCCTGGCCAACATGGCGAAACTCATCTCTACTAAAAACACAAAAAATTAGCTGGGTGTGGTGGTGCGCACCTGAAATTCCAGCTACTCCGGAGGCTGAGGCACAAGAATTGCTTGAACCTGGGAGGCAGAGGTTGCAGTGAGCTGAAATCGTGCCACTGCACTCCAGCCTGGGTGACAGAGTGAGACTCTGTCTCAGAACAAACAAACAACATCAACAAAAAAATACAATAGTGGATACGAAAGTGCTTTGGAAGTTAAAGGGCTAAAAATATATAAGATATAAATGGTAAGGAGATTAAAAGAAAAACAGTAGTCTAAAATCACAAAACAAGTCAAAGGATGGAAACTAAGGGTTGAATTTCCCTCATTAAAAGTACATCTTTATCTCAGATAAAGGAGAACGTATGGCATGCCAGGCCCCAAAGTGGGCTTAATCAGGGGTACATGGGGTTATTAAAAAAAGAAAAAGCAAAGTTATAACTTTAGAGGGCACTTCTCTAGCCTAGAGAGTACTTACTGGTACATTCCACACCTCGGCTATACCCAAATAATATCAACACAGAGAGGTTGAGTGATGATGTAATGTCTGAGGCAGGCCATTTATTCAAGGCCGTTTTGTTGGATTCATAGGGTACAAGTCAGCTCTTTCCTCCACGGGATGGGATAGGATGATTTCATGATCACAATTTTTGGGGCCCTGCCATCTATCAAGTTCAAAAGACCAGTATAAGAGATTTCAGTGCTCAGGTACTCCAGGGCTCAGCCTTTTCAAGAAAATCTTATTATACTTTCTCTTTTCATATACATCCTACTTTCAGCAAGATGTAGGGGACTATTAGGCCAGGCATCATATGAGACTAAAGCAAAAAATACTTTAAATGATCAGACTGTCCATTTCCAGGCACACATGTCTGCTAGCTTGAAAGACTTACTTCCCAGAAGCCTGAACCATTCTACTGGACTCACAATCTAGGACAAGAGCCATTTAAGGAATTGTGAAAGAGAAGGAACAAAAGCCAAGTGCTGTCTAATACGTGCATGCCAGAAAAGCCAGCAGGTAGAACACTGGCATTCTTTTTTAACCCTATTAAGAGACTGGCTCACTGAGTTTGTAGAGAAGAGTGTGAAGCTTAGAAGACAGAATGTACCCAGTCAGGCTTCAGGGAGAAAACAAAGCAAAAATCCAAGTAGGAAGTGAAAGCAAGACGAACTTTTGGGCTCCCGCAGCCTCCAAGGAAAGGAACGCTCTTTTACTGTAAGAGTCCCCACTATATTGCGAGACTAGAAGGCAGGCTTGCTTTAACTGCCACCCCGCTCCCCGCCACCACCCCCAAAAAAGTGTAAGCCTTTAGGTAGGGCTAATTGCTTCTGTTGATACTCAGCCAGCCTAATGTCACTTCTGTCACCTGATCTGATGCTAGAAGTTATGAAACTTGAATAATTAAACAAACTATGTATTTGTAGCCAAAAGGGGGAAGACAGATTATATACAGGGCTTTGAGTGCAAATCTCAAAGAGGGTACCATCTGGCAATGTTATGTGAAGGTATCCACCACAGCATCAGGCACACAGTAAATGCTCAGTAAATATATGCTTTCTTATTTTAAAAGATGGAGTGGGGAAAAAGACATGAAGTTGGGAAGTCTTCAGTAGGAAGCAGGAAAAAGGAACTTGTCTCCACTCACCCATGAGTTAGTGACAGACCATGGCACTAAACATGAGAAAAAACATCTTGCTGAATGAAGCACAGAGGTTTCAAACTGGTGGATCTAAAGCAGAATAGGTATGGTGTACAGATTTGTTTTATACATACAATAAAGTATGAATTTGTTGTGATATTGTAAAACCACGAGGCTTCACATAAAAAACTTTATTTCTATCTTCTCTTGAAAAAAAATCACAGGCCCTGGCAACAACGGGCTAAAGCTGTGTAGAAGCTGACCCATTTAGATGGGATGTGGGCTCTCCACAGTCCCCACCACTCCTTAATGTTTACTCCCAGCCAACCTGCTTATTTTTGCTGCCAATCTTGCTTCTGTCCACAACAAGTTGTGATCATTTGTACAGTGAAAAAAAGGTCTCTACTGAGAGCCCAAAACTCTGGGTTCTAGCCTTGGTTTACCTACAAACTTGTATGTGTTGTGACTTGTGACCACTCTGAGATTGAGTTTACTCACCTGTAAAAGAAAAGTCTTGTACAAAATGATCTCTAATAGCTCTATAATTAGAATTCATCTACAGTGGTGGCTATGAGCATGAGGGAGACACAAAGGAGGCTCAGATGTTTCACACTTTATTCCCCAAGTCCAATTTCTTGAAATGTTAATTTTATTTTGAGGCTAATGAATTACTTACTGAACCTAGGATAGTTTACAAAGAAAGACAGGTACTCTGAACAATATCTGGGTCCATCTGTGCAGACTGAATAATTTCATAGTTAAAAGCCAGGTAACTGTCTCAGATAAATAGGATCTCTTACTGCTTTTCTTATCCATGTTCATTCCTATTATGGAAATTCTCAGATTCCTGTCTGGGATGCTTACCCAGCCTATGACTAAATGAAGAGTTCCAGAACACAGAGCCTCAGGCAGTGGGTGTTCTCAGAGCATACAGGAATGAGGTCAAATATAAAGCCCAATATAAGGAAAAGGCAGGCTTTGGAAACTGAAAGGAGAAAAAAAGATTCTGTCTAGACTCGTCCAAGAATATGCATGTCAGTCCTGCAGGTCACACTGTAAACATAACAACTGCTGCCTTATCCCTGAGTGTGCAAACTCAGACCCTATAAATCACTTTTAAGACATGTTCTAGGACTGGGACAGTAAGTCTGACCTCTTGTGCAACACTTAAAAAAAACTGTAAGTTCAGTAGATTAGTTTCACTATAAATCCATTATTTAATTCATCCTCCTAAAGGCACCTGGAAGTTGAACAGGAAAAATGATACTTATCTATCCTGATTTACAGTTAGAGAAGACTTAGGCCCACAAAGCTAAATACCACACATTGACCAAAGTACTCAAGATTTACTTCAACAAATTTTCATTGTGTTCTCACTGTGTGCCAGGATTTGGAGACAAGACAATGATGAATTAGCTACATTTCTTAGTTCCTAAGGAGTCAACAAAAAAGCCAAACATAAATCTCTGTGTTTCCTATTCCCTAAGTTATATACCTCTAACTATTTTAGGAATATGAACAGACTTTTAATATTTTAACTCTGTTAACTGATCCAAAGTTAGATTCAATGACTTTGCATCCTCTTTCAAGAAAAAACACTTACCCCAACCAAAAAGTCGTCTTATCTGTCAGAGAGAATAAAATACCATAAACTCTTCCCATAGGACAAAAGTCACAAATAATAAATTAGTCAAATCTAAATAGAGAAAATCAAAAGCCATTCAATACTTATATAATTATATATAAACTAAAAGGCAGAAACAATGATATATTTTATATACCTAGGACTATCACAAAATACCTTCTGTGACTCTGCCTATGACAATACCTGCCCCAATGCGTCTGAGCAAAATGGGTAATTGTAATCCAGATCACAGGTTCTCAATCAGGGGCAATTTTCCCCCCAGGGGACAATGTCTGGAGACATTTTTGGTTGTTTGGTGGATAACTTAGGATGGTACTACTGGCATTTAGTAGGGAGAGGCCTAGGGATACTGCTAACCATCTTATAATGCATAGGACAGCCCCACACAACAAAGAACTATCTAGCCAAAATGTCAACAATGATAAGGATGGGAAACCACGGTCTAGATGCTTACATGTTGGCTAGAGGTCTTTGTTCTGGGTCTTCTAAGGTCCATGAAGACAGGCTTTGGTTGCTAAATACAACCTGAAGAAAATCACCTCTTTCACCTTTACCTCAGCCTCTGGTTTCTGGAAATAAAGCCTAATAAACTATTAATATCACCTTCACTGCATTATTCAACAAAACAAGAATTACATGCATAAGAAACTGATGGAAAATCAACAAAAGCAAAGAAGGAAAAAGAAGAGAGGGCGAGACTTGATTGTCATTTTCACAGCCAGACGAAGCGAAATCAGCCATTCTGCCTGTCCGTTCTATTGTGAGTCTGATCACCTCTAGAAACTTTCTTCCTACCCAAGAAACAAATTTCCTGCAGTACCATATAGGCATATACAAATTAAGTCATTCAGGCAAAGGAGACATCACTGAGGCCACCTAGTGGTCTCCAGTATGGATCTCAGCTAAGTAGGCCAGAAGACTCCAACATGAGTATAAATTCTGAATTTGGATGTATAGTCTCTGTTTAAAAGAGAGGAAATCCCTAGTTCAGAAAACTTTAAAAAACATTCCATCTATCTACAGGCAAGTCAATTCAAAAGGCATTTATTCAATTCCTACTAAATCTATTAATCCTTAAACTATGACATTAGGAGGCCTCTAGCAACCCCCATCTAGGGAGAAAAATCCTAGCTTTTACTTCAAAAAGTAAGGTCCTGCCAGGTTCTCAAAGAAATTTTTCTTTTATGCTTCTTTTATATTTCTTTTATGCCTAAAATAACTCTAAGATGGGGTACAGCATACGAGAATTGTAAGTCAAACTTTGTTGTAGCTGATTGGCCCAAAGATAAGAACACTGAGCACTACCAAGAGACTGAGGCAGTGTCAGTCTGTATGTGAAGCAGCACAATCTGTATGTGAAGCAGCAGTAAGATCTGCTGTGCTTGAGAATATCTGCTTATTTGATCAATCTTTCCTTAGATTTGTCTTTCCTCACATTTGTCTTTCCTTGGCTTGGTTACCCAGACCAGCCCAACTGGTCACTGACACTTTGGAACTTCTATGGCCAAGACAGAAAGGTGCAAGAATGCCAAGTGTATTCTTAAACTGCCAGCTTGAAGTCAACATCAGCATCTCCATTTCTAGTGAGACTGAGAAAAGGCTGGAAACTCACAGCTTGGGCTCTCCATTTCCAGTTGTAATGCTGGCAGTAAAAAGAAAAAGAGTCAGCATCTGGTTCTCTCTCAAACAAAGCTGCTTAGCCCACTTCATCCAAGAAAAAGATGCCATCCCAAGAGGCCATTCAAGATACATGTCTCTTGGATGGTACTTAGGGTGTTTCATTCATCATTGTGCTTTATTGATTCTTTTTTTTAATGTCTCTCTCACCAGCAGGCTAATTTTCCATGGATTCCTTCCTTTCTCTGAAATGGCACATTCTTAGAATCTTAAAATCTGTTCACAAACTTGGCAGAGCTAGGTGGCTCAGAACCATATCGTGGCCAGCCTTGGTTTATGGTGTATGTCTTGTATATACCCATTGGCAGCCTTGATGAAGAAACTCACTATTATTAAGCCAGAACATCTCCAGGCACTCACTGTTTTCCCTTAATTGTTTCTACCTGACATGAGGCTAATGAGAAATAAAGACCAGTATAGAAAGAACAGTCACAGAGAAAAGCCTGAGTGTGAGACGCAGGAGTCAGAAAGCACTTACCTGGTCACGATCTCCCGCAAAACAGCAGCTTTTCATAGTGCATGAGTTGAAGTAACCCTGATTGTCAAACTGAAACACAGGCAGGCGGGAGTGGATGTCATAGAGCACAGGGGGCAGGCGCCGCCTCAGGGCCAGGAGCTGGGTCCCATTGCTGTTGAATCGTACACTCATGGCACTTTGTAGGGACAGGTTTCCACCATAGCGCAGGAGAGAACTGGAAGGCACAAGGCACAGGAATCAGACGTGAGATAGGCTAGACAAGAGTCTGAAAAACACATGTTTGCCAAGGACCTCCTGTCAAGTTTGTAGAGCTGAATTTCAGCAAAGGGATATTTTTATACCGTGGCTAGAATAATGAGGGTAGCAATGGCTCCTTGGTGACTTTAAAGCAAGTTACTTAAATTATCAGTTCTTTTTCTCAGTCTCCAAAAGGTGAATTACCAGTAAATTTACAAAAAAGGGATAACAAAACATCTTGAAAGAAAAGACATATTAAAATAATGATTTTGTTTACCCAAGCTAACTGTACAACCAAAAACTTATTCACTAAGACCCTGAGATGTGGGTTGTATGCACTCTAACTGGGTAGTCATGGACAGTGTTTAAGCAATATATTCATCCTTCATATCAGAGATCAGCAAAACAATAGTGCATGAGTTGAAGTAACCCTGGGTGCAACAGTTCATGCCTGTAATCCCAGCACTTTGGGAGTCTGAGGCAGGAGGATCACTTGAGCCCAAGAGTTTGAGACCAGCCTTGGCAACATAACGAGACTTTGTCTCTACAAAAAATAAAAAAATTAGCCAGGCATGGTGACATGTGCCTGTAGGTCCCAGCTACTCAGGAGGCTAAGGAGGGAGGATCACTTGAGCCTAGAAGGTTGAGGCTGCAGTGAGCCATGGTTGTGCCACTGTACTCCAGCCTGGGTGACAGAGCAAGACTCTGTCTCAGAAAAGGAATGATTAAAAACTTTATTGTTTATAATGAATACTTTTTCAATCATAATATTTTATTACTTAATTTTGAATTTTTAATCTGTTCACAGAGAATTTTTATATTATATATAGCATGATTAGAGAATAGGTTTTTTGTTGTTTTTTTTTTTTTTGAGACAGAGTTTGGCTCTTGTTGCCCAGGCTGGAGTATAATGGTGCAATCTCAGCTCACTGCAACCTCCACCATCCAGGTTCAAGCAATTCTCCTGCTTCAGCCTCCCGAGTAGCTAGGATTACAGGCATGTGCCACCACGCCCAACTAATTTTGTATTTTTAGTAGAGACAGGGTTTCTACTAAAATACAAGTGATCCACCCACCTCAGCCTCCCAAAGTTCGGGGATTACAGGCGTGAGTCACCGTGGCCGGCCTGAGAATAAATATTAAAGACAATTCTTAAATTTAACTGCAGAACAAGTAGTGCAACAATTAGAAAAGAAAAATGACTTGTTTTCCTTTACAATTCCCCAGAAGTTTATATGTAGCTTTAAAATATACTTCGGTTAATACATAGAATTTCATTTACCTAGCTTCACTATAGAGTACTATATTCTGGTTCACCTAATATTCTTCTGCAGTTTCATAAGATTCACATTTTTTTTTAAAGTCACACAATATGGTTCTAAATAATTTCTTTGGATGACTCAAAAGGTAATTTCAATATTAGAGTGAACCAGGATGGCCATGAGCATTAATAAGTATATATAGTACTAATTTTTAAAGGGTGTGGGGGGTGGTGAGTGTGATCTTTCAGGCAGTCAAGATCATTATTTTATTACAAAGGGATGACTGCTCACAGTCCATTTTAAAACCAAGTTTTCTTTTGAATTTTGAATTAATTTTTGGAGCACTGAATTATTGGGAGGAAAGTGAAGTTAAGTATACATGTTGGAGACTGTAGAAATAAGTGCCACATCAGAACTACTAACTCACTCTGTCTCATGCAGACATTATTGTCATGGAAAGGTAGTGACCCCAGTCATTTTAAAGAAAAAAGTTTGTAAATTCTAGAGAATCACAGACCTGAAAAGGGCCTCAAGACACTTAAATTAGAGCCTAACAGATTTATTTGAAACATTTTCTGTTTTTTCTTTTTTTTTTTTTTATTGCATTTTAGGTTTTGGGGTACATGTGAAGAACATACAATATTGTTGCATAGGTACACATGTGGCAGTGTTATTTGTTGCCTTCCTCCCCTTCACTTATATCTGGCATTTCTCCCCATGCTATCTCCCCCCAACTCCCCACCCCCCACTGTCCCTCCCCTATTTCCCCCCAACATACCCCAGCGTCTAGGCTGGAGTGCAGTGGTGCCATTTCAGCTCACTGCAACCTCTGTCTCCCGGTTTCAAGTGATTCTCCTGCCTTGGCCTACTGAGTAGCTGGGACTCCAGGTGTACACCACCACGCCCAGCTAAGTTTTGTATTTTTAGTAGAGACAGTGTTTCACCATGTTGGCCAGGATGGTCTCAATCTCTTGATCTTGTGATCTGCTTGCCTCGGCTTCCCAAAATGCTGAGATTACAGGCGTGAGCCACCGTGCCTGGCCTGTTCTTGTTATTTATTTTCTTTATATATGTATATATTATTGTACTTTAGGTTCTGGGGTACATGTGCAGAACATGCAGGGCAGTTGCATAGGTACATACAGGGCAATGTGATTTTCTGCCTCCATCCCCCTGTCACCGATATCTGGCATTTCTCCCCATGTTATCCCTCCCCAACCTCCTTACCCCCTGATGTCCCTTCCCTAGTCCCCCCTAACAGACCTCAGTGTGTGATGCTCCCCTCCCTGTGTCCATGTGTTCTCATTGTTCAACACCCGCCTATGAGTGAGAACCTGCAGTGTTTGATTTTTCTGTTCTTGTGTCAGTTTGCTGAGAATGATGGTTTCCTTATTCATCCATGTCCCTACAAAGGATACGAACTCATCATTTTTTATAGCTGCATAGTATTCCATGGCATATATATGTCACATTTTCCTTGTCCAGTCTATCATTCCAGGTCTTTGCTGTTGTAAACAGTGCTGCAATGAACATATGTGTTCTTGTTATTTCTTGTACCCTGTCTTGATAACAAATTTCCTCTCACCCAACATTTAAAATGGATTTTTTTTCTTGTATTGTTTAGTCTCTCCCTTCTATTTAGGCTGCAGCTTTTAAAGCTACATTTTATTTAGTTGCATCATTAATTTATAGTTGAAGGTCCAAAAATATTTCATTTTGTTTTTCGTTTATCATGGTAAAATTAATCCTTTAATTTTATTCTCCCTAGTCATTTATCATTTCTAGCAAAAGATTAAAATTATATACTTCATTAATTTTCTTGACACTATAAAATTCAGTTTTACAGTACAATCTCTGTTGTTTTGAGTGTTATTATACTTCTTGTGCTTTAAGCTTTGGTCATTTGATAGAAATGGTATATTTCGAAGGGTACCTATAAATGATATGGTTTTTCCTTTTTCCTTTTTGGCACTCAAGCAGATTCTGACAGAAAATGGTATATTTTATGAGTAGTGATTTTGTGAAAAGGATTTCAGAGCTTCCATTTCCCCTCTTACTTTGATAAATATCTTTTACTTCAGATAACATGGTAGTTTTGGTCTGCTGTTAGTAAATATAGTCTTATGCTTTTCAAAAGAAATGTTTTAACTAATATTTTTTACTTCTTCACTTTATATTTCTTTAATGCTTAAATTAAGTTCTTAACAAATAACTGAGGCGAACATAGGTCCTTAATCTATATGACTAGAGTATATTTTTATCTTCTCTAAGATATGTATGTGAAAGATGGCATAGCATATTTTCCCCAAATATACTAATTTCTCCTACTTTGGATATTTTCTAAAATTTTAATATATATTTTTAGATTGTTAATGTTTTTGTAAAAGCTACATTAAAAATAATGTCCATATATGTTTGAAATTTTATTACCTCCAAACCTGTTCTTATTCTCTTCACATCCTTGCAATTGAAATCAAGTACAGTGCTTTTGATCTGCAATTAGAATATTTTTTACCATGGGGTCAGAATCTGAACTTTTTCAAACTTCTGGATTTGAAATGCTATGTGTTTTCTGAGTTAGAGGATGAGTAAAATCTTTGAACTTTATAGGCCATAATGCAAGGCAGATAGCAAGAAATACTAATAGTTTACTTTCTTGTTTACTGTGAGATACAGATGTGCATTCATTGTTTTATATGCCCCTCACTTTTTCAGTCTAAACCAATGGGTGTAATTAAATTAGAATAAATATAAAATAAAAATTTTAAGTAAAACATTATTTTAGAAAAATCAGGGACTCTCAAATGTGAAAAGCAAGTAGATTTCTAAATGCCTGATAATTTAAAACAAAATTAATACAAAAATTAGACATAGAGCATTAAAAAATGATAGACTGGTATGCAAATATACTAACCTACAGGACATTTGTTTTTTCCTGAAAGAATATGTAATCTGCAATCCTTATGAAACATATTTATTTAATTGATTTTTGTATAAGGTAAGAGATGAGGATCCAGTTTCATTCTTCTAATTTTTAAAATGTATTTTTTTTTTTTCCTGAAAAAATCTTGCTCTTTTGCCCAGGTCGGAGTACAATGGCATGATCTTGGCCCACTGTAACCTCTGCCTCCCAGGTTCAAGCAATTCTCCTGCCTCAGCCTTTTGAGTAGCTGGAATTACAGGCGCGTACCGTCATGCCCGGCTAATTTTTGTATTTTTGGTAGAGACGGTATTTCACCATGTTGGCCAGACTGGTCTCGAACTCCTGACCTCATGATCCACCTGCTTCTGCCTCCCAAAGTGCTGGAATTACAGGCGCGAGCCACTGTGCCCGGCTTCATTCTTCTACATGTGACTTGGCAGTTATCCCAGAACAATTTGTTAATTAGGATGTCCTTTCCTCACATTATGTTTTTGTTTGCTTTGTCAAAGATCAGTTGGCTATAAGTATTTGGCTTTATTTCTTAGTTCTCTGTTCTGTTCTATTGGTCTATGTGCCTATTTTTATAACAGTACTGTGCTGTTTTGCTAACTATTGACTTGCTGTATAGGTTGAAGTCAGGTAATGTGATGCCTCCAGATTTGTTCTTGATTAGTCTTGCTTTGGCTATGTGGGTTCTTTTTTGTTTCCATATAAATTTTAGGATTCTGTTTTCTAGTTCTGTGAACAATAGTGATGGTACTTTCATGGGAATTGCATTGAATTTGTAGATTGCTTGTGGCAGTATGGTCATTTTTACTATAATGATTTTATCCTTCCATGAGCATGGGATGTTTTCCCATTTGTTTGTGTTGTAGATGATTTCTTTCAGCAGTGTTTTGTAGTTTTCTTTGTGGAGATATTTCACCTCTTTGGTTAGGTATATTCCTACTTTAATTTTTTTTGGTGGCTGATGTAAAAGGGATTGAGTTTTGGATTTGTTTCTCAGTTTGGTCATTATTGGTATATAACAGTGTTAATGAAACTAGCCTGTCCTTTTATTAAATGAGTAATAATTAGCTATTTTGAGATTCATATAATAAAAGTTG
>CAUYQU010011317.1:0-216165 GCA_963574635.1 Cheracebus regulus
GAGAAGCGCCGCGACGGCCAAAAGAATTGCGCTGGCGACCCGTGTGGCTCCTTCTCCGGGAATCTCCCAGTCTGTGGGCATCAAAAATTCGTCTGCAATTGCGGCATCCACTCACTCTCTGCACTTTCACTGGGAGCTACAATCCTAAGCTGCTGCTACGTGGCCATCTTGGATCTCTCTCCGCCCCTGGCATTTTAAGGGAGCCTTCACATGCCAGTTCTAATAGGCTCACCCCAGAAGTACTACCAATTTAAAATCACCCTTGACCTGTGATTTGAGTATCTTCAGAGAGCAACCAAACCAGCAGGGTATTGCCAGGCCTATCAGTGATGACCCTGGTGTCAATATAGGATCTCCAGGGGCAGAAGGCAGAGTAGGGCCTCTCAGAGGCAGGGCCCTGTGTTGGTCAGGGATAAGGGACAGACTCAATTAAAACCAGCTTAGGCAAAAGAGGCAAAGTTTGCCACACAAGACCATTTCACAGGCAGGCCAGGTCACCTGGAACCAGGGCCTTAACAGCAGGTCATTATCCCTTCTCTTCTCATGCCTTTGCTTTCTCCTAGGAGGCCTCATTTCCTTTCATGAAGCTGAAATCATGTTTCCCAGAAGCTCTGGACATGTATTCTCTCTACTTCATCATCCAAGAGAGCAAGCTCCAATTAGATAAATCTCAGAAAAGAGATTTATCAGAAAAGGCCCTGATTTGTCCATTTCAAGACCAGCCACTGTTGCCAGCAAGGGAGGCACCATGACTGGCCCCATCAGGTCAAGGATGTGGGGCACCAGGAATGGGAGCCTTTGCTGGAACTTCATAGAGCCACAGGTGCCAGGTGGAGGGTGGGCAGTTCCCCAAATGGAATGGGAGCCTAGCAAGGATGAGACCCCACGGGAACTGCTGAGACCTGGGCAGCCAAACCAGCAGTAGCTACTTCAGCTCCAGGACCTTCTACCCTCATCAATCCAACTCCCATTCCTCCCTGGTGAGAACGAAGGGAGGGAAGGGAGTCCTAAGCCTATTCATTTCAAGAAATACAGCGGTTCGAGAGTTTGGGCCCTGTCCTAGTGAATGGGGAAAGGGAGACGGTCTTTGCTATGGAGAAAACCAACAGAAACAAGACTCACACTTACTGGTTATCGGGCTGTCATTCCAGAACTCTGCATAGTGCAGCTGTCATCCACACAGCAAGGTCAGTAGCCGTGTCCCATCTTGCAGATAAGGAAAAAGAGGTCAAGTTCACAAAAGTGATTGCCGTGGATCACACAGGTGAGAAATAGGGAAAGCTAGTGAATTGAGCCTGTGTTTTCCTATTGGAGGCACTTCACAGGTGAGGCTATTTCTTCCAACCTATAGAGTTTCTCCTCAGTATCATTTGCACCCTAGCCTGAAGTAAGGTATGTGCCCTGGGGGTGAATGTCTTATCTGGCATTTTTCAAACTTCTGCCTGCCTGTAGATATCTGCGTAGCTGCCATAGCCTGTCTAACACCCAAACCCACCAGGAAAAATGATCTGAGCCATTGAGGAATGGACTCTTCCTTCATGCCTTTTGGTATCGAGGTAGCAAAACACTTTACAAATAATTGTAACAGGATGTTGACCAGGCTTTACCTGAAGGTGAGATAGTGCTAATAATCTCCACATTCTAAAAAGATGACAGAGTTTATTAAGTAAGAGGCAGCAGAAATGACCACTCTGTAAACGCCTACCAGCCCCACCCCTGGAGAGTACTTAAAGGAAAGTACTGGGAGAAAACAGGTAAAGAGGTAGTGGAAATCCATGAAGAGAGTGACATGGCTTTTTGAGGAGTGCAGGGTCCCTGGAGAAAATAAATCTCTTGCCTCCCCCACAAAGGATAGCGAGACAGGAGTGCTTTCTTCTCTTCACACCAATGGGAAACAGGGTCAGGAAAGTAACGTGAAGATTGGGGGTGTCAACAAGACTTCTCTCTCCTAGGCTCTCTAATGCTGGCAACAGGTGGAGAGGAACACGTTTAGAGAATCCTTGGAGAATATGTAAATGTCTTCTGAAGGTGAGGAGCACATGTGAACAGCCTCATCTTGCCTGAGGTAGGAAGCTTAGAAGAGACTCAGATGAAGAGTGCCTAGTAAAAAGAAGAGGGGGCACCTCCACTCAGCAGAAGGAGTGTGAAGGTTAGGAGAGGGACCAGGAACCACCATTCCCCAAACCAAGAGACTCTACTTCAGAAAGGGCAGCAGGGACCTGAACTTCTGGTGTGGTTGACAGGAGACAGGGCAACCACCCCTGAGAGTCTTCCGTAATGGAAATGGAATGAAACTGAGCTCCATCCCCAAGGAAACCACATCCACTGTCTACACAAAGACAGCCACATCAGAAAAGACCTCAAGCTTCAGCCAGTACCAGGTTGAACCACAGAGAACTCAAGGCCACTCGACCACCTGAGAGGCATGTAAGTTGACCCCTGCTTCTCATCTCTCTCTCCTTCCCCAGTGTAGACAAGCTAGAGAGGGAAGAGGGAGGAGGAAGAAGGGAAAGGGAAGCTCATGCTCTCCCTCCATTTAGGTTCTTTGAGCCACAAGTCTAGACAGCAATAGCAAAGAATAAACCATGGCGTTACTTAGAGGACTGGTGTTTTTAACAGAACTGGCCTGTGTTTAATCATCAGAAGTGGCCATAGAGTTACAGAATCTGTCAAGGTAAAGTAAAGGTTGAGAGAGGCAGACATCACAGTGCACAGCAGTGAGCGGGAGAAAATGTCTCATGTGGCATCTCTGTTGCACCGAGGATTCCCAGTGACTCACCGACCACTTGGATTCTCTCAGTTGACCTATTTTCCCTAATCCTCCTGAGCCATTCAGAGTTCATTTTCATGTGTCCTTTCAGCGACGAGAAACAAGACCAGAGCCCTCCTTGTCTTCGTTTTGCCCGTATCTTCTTGGCTCACTATCGTGCAGAACAGACAGGCTTTCTCTGGGTGACGAAAACAAGGCCACCACCCTCTCCAACTTCACATTCTTCCTGATCCATCCCCCAGGTACAAGGCCCTCCTCCAACTCCAGCTGAAAAAAATCCCAGGGAAGGACTTTGCTTGAGTCACATGCTTGAGTCACATGTTTCCCCACCAAGGGGTCAGTCTTGTGATGACCACACAGTCCTTCATCACGTGTCTGGAGTTAGGGCAGAAGAAGGTGCCATGCCCCCAGAACAAGGGTGGGCAGTGTTAGAGCAGGTAAAATACCGCCAATGGCACACCCGATACTAAAACGTATTTTAAGCACAGTTTTTATTTTGCTGACATCTTGGAATTCCTGTTTATCTACATAGTTTTAAAAGATAGTTCAGATCATGTGGGTCTTTTAAAAGCTTCTTTTAACAGAATTGAGGGATGATGAAAGAGAATAAAAGTGAATGTCTGCAGTTTCCATATTCTCGGTTTCTCTTCCCTGAAAGTTATAAAGGCCCATTCGTAAACAAGAACCTCTCTTTGGCCATCCCTTCTTTTCCCCTTGGACAATAAGAAGGTTAAAAAGTCATGTGGCTAGTGTCTACTGTTTGGGCAGCACCGATTATAGAGCATTTCCCTCGTTCCAGAAATTTCTGTTGGACGGCACTGATGTGGACACTTAACAGAAGCGGAACGCACAAGCAGAATGAGCCAAGAACACGTTGGTGATCAGGGCAAGGCACATACAGAACAAGGAAGGGGCAAAAACCGGAGGGCAGGTGAGTCTATGGGAATGGCTGGGGGACAAACGTGGCCCCAGGGTTGGGGGTGACACCTTAGTTCTCACTAGGCTGGCTCTTTCTCTTCAGGCGGGAACCAAAGCCCTTACTGCTAGTTACTGGAAGAGCCCATGCCAGTGTCAAAACCAGCACTTATGGGCTGGGCCAGCAGCTCATTCCTGTAATTTAGTGCTTTGGGCAGCCAAGGTGGGAGGACTGCTCGAGGCCAGGAGTTCAAAACCAGCCTGGGCAACATAGGGAGACGTGGTCTCCCCATGTCTCCTGCCTACTGGAAGCAAGGTCAGTGGAAGGAGGTGAGCAAGCACAGCCGGCTGCAGTGAGGCACGCAGCATAAGGGCAAGAACAGATTTCTTCTGCACATTCCTCACCCAGGGAGAGACCTCACATGGGGTCCAAATTTGTCAGGAAAGGAGGAGAAATGAAAACAAAATCACGTAAGCGACCCTTTTTGGAGAGTCTTAACCTCTTTTTCTCTCTTTCCAAACTTTCTGATCAAAGTGAAGCCAAGAAAATAAAGGCCTGGAAGGAGTTGGGCAGAACATCCAACCCAGAGTATTCCTTTTTATAGATGTACCGGCATCCAGCCATTCCCCCATGCGAGGCACGTTTAGGCTGTCCTAGTTACCTCCGCTTAGCTAGTCCCTGATGGTTTCTGGCACAGAGTTGCTGGTATTCAGAAAATGATGGTGAATAAATTAATTAATCCCCTTTCAGTTGCATAAGGAAGCAGTAGTTGCCCAGGAAGACATTCATCTATTCAGTGTGGGCACGAAGGGGATAAGGGATATTGAGGTACATCATTGAAGGTGGTGGCTGCTGCAGCACATCATGAGTGCTGTTTGGTTTTACTTTTAGAGACAGTCTCTGTCAGCCAGGCTGGAAAGCAGCACTGTGACCATAACTCACTGTAATCTTGGATGCCTGTGCTCAAGTGATACTCCCACCTCAACCTCCTGAGTAGCTAAAACTAGAGGGGCATGCCACCATACTTGGTTATTTATTTATTTATTGGAGAGACAGTGTCTCCCTGTGTTTCCCAGGCTGGTCTTGATCTGCTAGCCTCCAGCAATCTCCCCGTATTGACCTCCCAAAGTGCTGGAATTACAGGGATGAGCCGCTGTGCCAAGCCCACAAGTGCTGGTTCTGACACTGGCTTGGGCTCTTCTAGTAACTAGCTGTGCTCCTTGGGCCTCAGTTTCCTTATCTGTGAAATGGGCGTATTGCATTTGACATGCTCCATGGCTCTGCCCAGCTCTCAGATTCTCTACATGATAATACCTGACCCCATTCCTTCTTTGACCTAGAACACAGGCTTTCCTCCCACTAAGAGTGTATTAAAGAGATTTCTGCTGTCTTTTTGGTGGGGATAAAAGAGTTTACTAAAGGGGGCAGGTAATTAACCCCTCCCCCATCAAAGGTGAGTTTGGGAGTGTCCCCAGTCCATCTGGCACCATCTTACCTGAGCTTTAAGTTGTATAACTGTTCATGATTATGTACATGTCTGTGTGAGACCACAGGGATGGGGAGAAGTCCCCCCTAACCTCAACAAAAGCTGGAAGCCAGCTTGTGTGATTGATTTCTGGAAGCAGAAAGAAGAATGTACAGCTCTGAGAAGGGGTTAATGCAGGAGGTCATAAAATTACTGGCAAGGAATTTAAATTAAGAAAAAAAGGGCCAAGGAAGCAGGCACCTTCAGGTAGGTAAGCAAAAAATAAATAAATAATAAGGCAGGAAATAACATGTAAGAATACCCACAGCTTCTGTGCTTCACACATTTCTAACTAATATGCCTCTTGTTTGGGAAAAACAAAGCTGGTGAGTTCAATGTCATTATCTTCACTTTCCAGAGAGGAAACTGGCCAGGAGAAGTTCTCGTTGATTAATTTACCTTATTGAGAGCCTATTAAGTACCAGGCATAGGTTATACAGCAGTGTATGTGATGGACATGAAACTACAGCTCACTGAGAGCTGTCGGATATCGAAAAAATAATTAGCCAAATAACTGTTTAATTATAAGGATGTGATATACAAAAAGAAAAGTCTGGGGTACACACCGAGGTGTGAGCAAGTCACAGGTGCAGTGATCTAACTTGTTGCAGGGCTCAGAGAAGGGCTCTGAGGAAGGGAGCGGGAACCTGAGGAATGGGTGGGAGGTCGCCAGGTGAGGGGCGTGGAGGCACATTGTGAACACCGTCCGCCAAGCAATCTGCTAGAAATCCTGTGCTAACTGGAGGTCAGGTTGTTGCCATTACCTGCTTCTCCCTTTTCTCCTGTCCTTCAAGGCCCGAAGAGCATGGTTAGGTACCGGTGGAGCTCGCACCAGTGTCAGAACCAGCACTCTGATGGGGTGCTGCAGCAGCCACCACCTTCAATGATGTACCTCAATATCCCTTATCCCCTTCGTGCCCACACTGAATAGATGAATGTCTTCCTGGGCAACTACTGCTTCCTTATGTAACTGAAAGAGAATTAATTAATTTATTCAACGTCATTTTCTGAATACCAGCAATTCTGCCAGACACTGTCAGGGACTAGCTAAACGGAGGTAACTAGGACAGCCTAAACGTGCCTCGCATGGGGGAATGGCTGGATGCCGGTACATCTATAAAAAGGAATACTCTGGGTTGGATGTTCTGCCCAACTCCTTCCAGGCCTTTATTTTCTTGGCTTCATCCTGATTTAAAAATTTATAGAGAGGAGAGAGAGAGAGAAAAAAAAAGAAGGATTGGTCCCAGCCAAATGGAGCTCAACAATCACGGCCTTAGGAAGATCCACACTCCCGCCCCGACGGCACTGGGTCCCCTGTCACCTTGTAGAATCCAGGTTTCCTTCCTAGCCCTCAGGTAATTTGCAATTATACATTTATATCTGAGATTGTTAGATTAATATCTGTCTTTTGCGTTAAGTACAAGGTACAGGAGAGAAGGGACCAGTCCTGCTTTTGGTCTCCACTGTAGCCTCAGCACCCAACCCAGGACTAGGATGGAGAATATGCCCAATATCCATTTGTTGAGTGCATATTTGAATAAAGCTGACAAGTGAGAGAAACCTCATAACTAAAGGAAAACAGGAACAGTTCATAAGCAGAACAACTTGACTTCCAGTTAGTACAGGGGTCTTCAGCGTATTGCCTGGCACACAGTGTTTGCACCCTAAGTGGCAGTTATTATTTAAGATAACTTTAAATAACCTGAAACTAGAAAATAAGCTGAAGCTATTTTTATTCAGATTATTTAAAGTTATCTTAAATAATAACTTTAAATATTTCAAGGCCTATATCCACGTCTTAAGGGTAACAGGAGGTGAATTTCAGGTAGGCCGTGAGTGCAGCGTTAGAAAATACAGAATCAAAAGCACGAAGTTTATTTTCTTTCCAAGCTTTGTTCATAGCTACTGAAGGCTTGGCTTTGTCTTGGCGTCTTTTTTTTACTTTGTCAACACATCGTTGCTAATTTCTTTTTCCCCTGCCCACTTTATCTCCTGTGTTCACGTTTCTGTTGTGCATTGTGTTATCATTCTAGTGGTTGGTTACCCTAAAAATTATAAAATATATCCTTAACTTATTGCAGCCTACTTCAAATTAGTACTTTTATTACAACCTGAACAATGCGAGACCCTTACAATTTAAATCTATTTATCCTGCTCCTGCCTGTTGGCTCTTATGTTCGTCTGTTTTACACACACACACAAACACACACACACACCCCACATACAACACATACACACGTTATATTCTTTACTTTCAACTGTGAAAAATGTTTATATTTGCCCTCTTAGGTGCCCTGCATTTCCTCCTGCAGTTCCTTCCTTCCATCCGGGAGCCTTTCCTTCTGCAGAAAAGCATTCCTCTAGTGTGTCTTCTGTTTCAACGCAGAGAGCGGCCCTCAGGCCAACATCCTTTTTCAAACATGCATATCTGAATTTAGTCAAGGTGTTTCTGTTTTCATCATGTTTATTGCAGTTCTCCAATATTTAAGAAAAAGCGATAGTGCTCTTTCTATTGAACTTTTCAAAGTAACCCATTGGGTTGATTTAGAAAAAAGTATTAAGCAAATAATTGTCTAGGTGGTACAGACAAAAAACTGAGAAGGCGTTACAGAGATTTTCAGAGTTTAGGGATAAGAGCTCATGATGGGATGATGTGGAGTGAGAGGGAGGAAGAAGGCAGCCTCTTCTTTGACTGCCTGGTTCTTATCAAGGTATAAGGGATACTAGGGCGTGCATCAGGCTGAGAGTTCTGGTGCTGTGAATATAGTCAGGTTGTGTCACTTCTCTCTCCCCAAAACAGGGATAATCATTACTGGGGATGATTTCGTCCATCAAGGAGCATCTGGCAATGTCTGGAGACATTTGTGGTTGTCATAGTTTGGGGGAGGGGCCTGCTCCTGACATCTGGGTTCAGGGAAACTGTGGAACACCCTACCACATGCAGGGCAGCCTCAACCAACAAAGAAGTATGTGGCCTGAATGCCAATAGTGCCAAGGATCAGAAACTCCGCCTTAGGGCGTAACTAATCACAACACCAAGCAGAAGTCTTGACTGGAAGCTGAGAGGAAGAGAGTTGGCAACATGAAAGCACCTGTCCTGAGTTCCATGCTGGCAGAATAATGTTCAACCCCACTTCCCTGGGTTGGAATCAGATGCATCATGAACACTGAGACTCTTCTCACAGAGTTTGGTGACTTTCTAGAACACAGAAAAAGCCCTAGTTTCACAAAACTAAGATCCTGGAAATTAGGTAAAGGCCTTTTCTGACATCAAACTCCAGAGATACAGCATTGTGGGAAGATAGTAACACAATGAACAGATGCTGTTTTGATGTGACATGTCCACAGACGTATTGAGTGAAGAGGCGGCCTCCTTAAATATAGACGACCCTGTGGTCCATCTTGTGCCTTGAGCCGTTTCTCAGGGAGGCCTGAGTCACTTTACCCACCTTTGCTGTACTTGGTTGTACAAAACACAGCCTGGTGTATTTCTCTCTTCTTTGCATCTGTGCATCTCACCAGGCGCAGCTGCCACCCTGGCCTCCTCCTTTGCCAGAGTGGAGGCTCCTGGAGCCAATGTGCTTGCTCCACAGCAGCGCCAAGCCTCAGGGGATGCTGCTCTCCTATGTCCTGCTGACAGCTGGGGCTCTGCAGAGACCCAGAGGCAAGAAAGCAACACTCCCTGGAGGCCCCCTGCTCCCTGGCAGGCCTCCCCAGGGATTCTGGACAGGCAAAGATTTCTCTCAGGGGCAAAGACTTGACTGCACCCCAGGCTTCCCTCCCATATGATGATGGCCTGTGCAGGGGAAGGGAAGGAAGAGCTAGCGGGGCGGCCAATTGCAAGGCCTGGGAAGCAGGAAGGGAGGGCTAACCCTCCTCTGAGAACACTAATCTCCCCAGCTTCTGGCACTGCACAGAATCTCCCTACGGATTCTTCTTGAAGTTCTCCAAAAGCATCACCTTCTTGGAGGTGCAGCCTAGACCCCTAAGGATCTCCAGGGTGGGTAGTGCACATCCATGCTGGGAGCTGATTGTTCACTCTGCTGAGTTAATGTCAAAGCCGTGGCTGTGTTACGTAAGTTTTCTTTCTCTGGGTGGCCCATCTACAGCTGGTGCTGACCGCCACGGTGCAGACCTCACCTACATCCTGCTGTTCACCACCCTCAGCCAGTTCTGCTCAAATCGCACTGATATCCCTTGTCCTCATTTCACCCTCTTCATCTCTGTTGCCTCGTCTTGGTCCAGGTGGGTCATCTCTTGCACGAATGACAATGGGTCTGTCTCACCTTCTGCCTTGTGTCTCTATGGCCCTCTACAGACGCCAGTAGAGGAGTAACACTTCCTCCTTGTGCTTTTTCAGAAATATAATTCTGATCATCCTCCTACTTGAAACCTTTGGAATACTTACCCTGGCTTCCAGAAGCTTCAAATTCCTTAGTGCTGGGCAGAAGTTCCTATCGGAATCTAGCCTTTCCTTTTCTCTTGAGCTTATCTCTGGCTGGTCAAACCCCCAGGGAGAGTGGTAATTATATGGGTCAATCAGAGAGAGAAAGCAAAACCTTCTGACCCCATGGCTTTGCTCATGTTAAACATTGTCCAGGGTGAGGCAGCCGTTCACACCAGGGAGCCCAGTCAGAGTTGAGAGCATGGCTTCTGACTCTGAGGGGCAATAGCATCCACTGTTGGCCCAAAGCCCTGCTTCATACCCTCTGCGCTCCTCAAGAGACCGTCTTTCAGGATTCTAGCCCCTGTCTGGCTCCTCACTGTCTCCTCCAGCCACATCTGAGTGATGGGGTAATGCTTGACATTCTCTGAGCTGCTGCTGCACATTCCAGGCACCTGTCCTGTCTTGCTGAATCTTCACAGCAACCACACAGGCAGTGTAATCATTGTGACCATTTTGCAGATGACCAAACTGAGGCCCAGAGGTCAAGTAGCTTGAAGATCACACAGCCAGAAAACGACAGAGCTGAGATTTCTAATCATGGGCATGTCCTATGTGTTGGCCATACATTTCCCGGGTTAAGATGGCGGTACTGAAGGTGCTGCAAAGTTCAAAATGGGGAGAGCACTTGACAGTATGTTACTAATTCTTCTGTGTATATTTCCAGCACATGTTAGAGCTGCTAATTTGCCATCTCTTTTGAAATGATGCTTTTGTCTTCCTTGAGGACTTATCCTGTTTAATAGCAAGGATTCACAAGTGTCTTGGTGGTAAGTTGCATTTGCCTTACCAATCCTGCAAGAATGCTGGAAGTCTTGGCCAGATTTGAGAGAAAGAAGGAAACTCTGCTTGTTCGCCCTAATCTCAGAGGATGTAGGCAGGGACTCTCAGTTCAGAAAGTGACCTCCCACAGGTCCAGAAAGGACTAGCTGCGTCATGAGCTGAAAAACATTCCTAGGGCTTTCCCAGAGACTGGAAGGGGGTTCTGGCATCTCAGAGACAGCAGCTGAGCCATGTGTGCTGTTTCGCCTCCAGTGTGAAGAAAGCCTCACCACCTCCTATAGAAGAGAGGCCATGAGACCACGGCCCAGAGGAGGCTGGACAGGAGGGTCCCTGCCGTGGTGGCATAAGAGGAGTGGCATTACATGTAAAGACCTGCCCTTGGGAACACAGAGGAGCTTTCCCAGGGGCCGCTGGGTGCTGGAAAAGTGACTCTGTCAAGCTGCCCCGCTTGTCTCTCCAGCTGTTCTTCATCTATCTTGTTTGGGTTTAAAGGTCGTGAAAATGCACAGCACAGGGTGATTTAGGACCTTGCTCAGAGGATGCAGATGCCTTTTTCAGCGGCCACACAGAATTTGCCATGGGTTACTCTCCTCTCCTTCTGCAGTATGGGGAGCTGTGTCTGAGCACTGGCCCTGTCAGGAGGTGAACCTGGCTGGTGGGGGACTGGACTGCACTCCTGGCATTCAGGAGAATGCCTCTCCCTCAAGATTTATGGGCTTCGTTTTCTGTTTAAATGGTTTCTGTCAAAATTCCGAGAGGTTTTAGTGAGTCATGGGATGCAAGGAAAGGGGAAGAACACCCCAGGTCGTGGAAGCGGCGCGGACACAGGCTGTTCAGAAGTGAAGGCCGTTCGTGCAATGAATGTTCACTGAGTATCTACCGCACACCTTCGTCTGCTTCCCAGATACAAAAGTTCAGGGCCATGGAGCTCTGAAAGACTCTTTAAGGCTGTTGCAATGCCTGGCCCCTCTGGGAGAGTGAAGGCCTGTTGTCATTTCTTCCAACTAGGGTTAGAGAGCAGCGTCTCAGAGGAACCCAGTTCATACCAACCGGAAAATGGAGCCCAACAGCAGATCCAAGACGGAGACACGGAGACGAGGAGCGGCTCTTTGCTCTTCCCTAATTCTAAATCTGGCACGTCCCCGAGTCCCTAGCAGAGTCACACCCCATCTAGACTTGATTTGGGCCCTGCTGATGTCTACACAAACTCTCCCATCTGAGACCAGACACACCCCCCACAAGGACGTCCTGACACACCCCCCACGGGGACATCTGACACAGCCCCACGGGACGTCCTGACACACTCCCCACGGGGACATCCTGACACCCCCCCCCCACGGGGACGTGCTGACACACCCCCACAGGCCACCTAGAGCCTCTTGCTAAACACCACGAAGCCCATCTCATCTGCAGCATCCTCTCAGCCTGTTTTCACCATCTACACTCCAGCCTCTCCTTCAAAATAAATGCATTCAATGCAAAGGCACAAAATGGATGAAACTGTTGTTTCTAAATGCTGATTTCATGCCCCTCCCAAAGGCACTCTTTTGTTCTGTTTAATTTTTACATCAGATCGGTGATAAACTCTAGGGTGGATTCGTCAAAGGAAACTGATAATTACCAACTCTGTACATTTTATATTGTTCATTATTTTGTTAACATCTGATACTGAAAAATATTCTTCATGAATGAGCTGGAACCTGGCATAAAAATTATTAGCCCTAAGAAGATGTTTTTGCACAGAAATAGGCTTCTTACCTGCCAGCTGCAGTTAAATGTGTGTGACTTGCTTTGTGGCAGCCAACAATATCCAGCAAGCTCCTTCACACCTGCCTCCAGGTAAACAAACAAAAAAAAGCCTTAGAACCCAGGAGCTGGGGTGTATTTTCCTCTGCAGAGAGGTTCCCATCTTGTTCCAGCTAGGATTCCTGGTGGGTGGAAAACAGATCACCAGGGAAGTGAAGTCAGAGAGTGAGCCTGGAACAATACTGAAGAGGCAATCGAGGGGTCAGTGTCCTGAAGATTGGTTGGGGTGGAACACTGGGAGATCCCGCAATTGCTAAGAATAGCAGAAGGTGTGTGCATCAGTGGATTCATTCCACATTCAGGAATATGCACAGTCCTCGGTAGAATTTAGTGTATTTAAGTAGTGGGTATTGGTTATTTCTGGATGCCTCCCAACATCTTCTTATCTTTGGGGGAGTTCGATGGTTTATGATGCATTGCAGTGTGGAAGCTGGAATCGCTCCTGTCCATCCACTCATGCTGCTAAGATATAGGCAGGGGACTTAGGCTCTACTGACCTGAGACCCTCACTTGAGGTTTTGACTGGGAAACTAGTACCATGAAGTTGGTGCCACAGGGAATTCATTCTGCTGAACATAGCAGCAGATTATTCTAAGAAGCATTCAAGCCCCAGACTCCGGGGAATGAACACAGTGTTTGTGCCCAGGGGTGCATTCCTGGAAGCAGATCTGTGATGAAATCTGGCCACTGTTCTTGGTCACTAGGTTTCCATGTCTGGACCTCTGGCCTTCTCAGAGATCCTGTGAATTATCGAATATTCTTGAACAAATTCCCTTTCCACTTAAACTGCCTAGAATGAGTTCCTGAGGTTTTGCAACTGGGCCCCCAGACTGTGATCAGAGCTTTATGTAACCTGCAAGTGACAGAAACTCAAAGGAAATTTGCTGAGTTGAGTTGTGTACACAAAAAAATCCAGTAGGAATATCTGTGGTTTCAGGTATGGTCAAATCCAGGGGCCAGGACTGGCTACATAATTTTCAGGGCCCAATACAGAATCTAAGTGTGGGGTCCCTTTTCAAAAATCATTAAGAATTTCAAGATAACAATATAAGAGCATTAAACCAAGCACAGGGCCCTTCTAAGCTCAGAGCGCGGTGTGACTGCACAGGTTGCATGCCCATAAATCTAATCTGCTGGGGGATCAAACAGTGTTGCCAAGACTTCCATGTCTCTCGTTACCTCTTGGCTCTGCTTTTTTCTGTGTTGACTTCATTCCCAAGCCAGTTTTCTCTACATGGTGTCCCCAGGCAGCTCAAAGCCTTAAGTGCAACAGAGAGAGAGGGGCCCCTTTCCTGTAATTTCCAAAAAACAATCCCAGAAGTTGGTCCTCCTGGACCACATACTTCTTACAGAAGACGGAGTCATCCCTGCTGGAGCCATGTGACTTTAGAGTGGAGGAGGGGCAAAGCAGGGAACTGTGCTACCAACAAGGAGAATAGAGGGTGGGTAGGCCAGCAGCAGAGGTGACCACTGTACGGGGCGCACCTGCTCTTCAGATGCTTACAAATTAACAGGAAATATGATCTCACAAGAAACTTAATGTTTATCAACATGCGCTCCGCTCACTTCCAGCCTCCCTTCAATGAGGTTAGAACCTGAGCAAGTTCTGGACTGCAAATCAGCGTAGTTAATTAAGAGCTAGTGCCTCTCCTCCATCTTTCTCCTTCTTGAGGCTACATGTTCCAGAAGCATAGTTACAGATGGGGAAAAGCACACAATCGGCATTGCATTATATGTAAGCAAAAAATAAATCCTTTTTGTAATAAGCCATTGATATTTCTGACGTTGCTTATGACTGCAGCAAAGCATAACTTATTTTAATTAGTACATTTGAGAAGACAGAAAATAAGGCTCTCTGGACTCTAAGTGCCCTCTACTCCATGTGCTTGGAGCTTAAAAGAGCGCTATGGGTTGTTATGGTCAGAACATGTCTTATGGTGGAGGACACTGAACCAAGGTCCTGAAATACAGGTGGGATTTGAATAAGGAGGGAATATGGTCATCCTAAGTAGAGATTTGCATGAATAAGCTGTACCCCATGAGCCCACGACCCTTGTGATGTTTGATTCTTTCATTGATGTGACATGTAAACTGCAGGTTTATCCATGTCTCCACTGGGATGTGCAAGGGCAGGAAAATGTGTGCAGATAACCTCTCTATGCTGCTAACCCTCTGGTGCATCACTCCAAAGAGCACAGCCCTCAGCTGGACTGGGAAAAAGTAAGATGTAGCCAGAAGTGCACTTCCATCTCAGGTCTAGGAAGCAGCACTCCCCAAAGTCCAGTCCCAGAAGGTGACTGTCATAAAGGGTTTGGAAATCAATTCAGCTTTTCCTTCTGCATATTGGCATAGGAAAGGCTTTGAGAATCCCACAGTTAAGTAACCTAGTTAACTTGGTCCGTGCGTTTTCCAAAGTGGTTAGTTCGCAGTACCTCTTTTTCCCATAACACCGTCAAGAGACGCTCATGGACACTGTTGCTCTGTCGCTATACCATTTTATACACCTGACCTATCTGTTATACGAAGTGTGTGTTGTAGATTTTGTAATGAAAATTATGAAATAGCTGTAAATGAGAGGTTCCTGGAGTTCAGACCTATTAGTCACTCCAAAGCCAGAGAGACAGTTATAGTCACCACCCAGCTAATCTCCTCTTCATAGTGAGCTCCATCTCAAAGAAGAGAGGTAGAATTTTGTTACAGTCAAAACTCAGCTAATTTCCTGTTCATAGTGAGCTCGATCTCAAAGAAAGAGAAGGAAAGAGGAGAGGAGGAGATCTATGTGTCCATTTGGAATGCTCTTCACTGCAAGTAGCAGGAACAAGAAGAAAAAGACTAACTTACCTTAAATAAAAATCATTTCTTCTCCCATAATAGATCTCAGGGGCAGTGTTTCTGACTTTCTCTTGATCTCCCGCTTGTTGCCATCATACAGCTGCCCAGGTTCCAGACCTCACGTTTGTGTTCAAGGCAGGAGGAACTGGCAAAGGCATGATACTGGTTTTCTCTGTCCCTTTAATCAAGAAAGCAAAAGGTTTTTCGGATGTCCCCAGCAAATAGTTTCTTCCGTCTCACTGGTCCCTAGATATGTCACAGCCAAAGGGCAGCTGAGAAAGTGAGTTTGGCCTATCTCAGAGCAGGTGAGGGAGGGAGGAAGGAATCCATCTGAGGTTAGTCAGCAGTGTCTGCCTCATTCTGCTTCCAAATATAACCAGAAAGACTCAAAATCGGTACCTAGTTTTTTATTTCTGTACGTTAGGGTGTAGCTGATACTGCCTTTGTTTCATCTTATTGAAGTAAAACAAACATGGAGAAAAATACATATATTATAATGTATACCTTGCTGAATTTTCACAAGGTAAACACACCCATGAAACAGCACCCACTTTAAAAAACAGGACTTTCCAAGCTCCTAGCTCCCCAAGAAGGCCCCTCACATCCTCCTCCAGGAGGCAGCCACCTGTATGACTTCCATAGCATAGATCAGTTTCATCTTGGGTTCACTCTGCAGTTTTGAGTGACAGAGGCTTGGCAACTTCTATTGTGTTTTTGGTGTGTTTTGTATCAGTATGGCAATTTTAGATGGTAGATGTTAAAAGGACACGTGTGAAATGTGAGGGATATTGCAGGCTAGATCCTAAAGCACCAAATGATCTGCCTGGTCAGCACCTTTGTAAGTGAGAAATAATTCATTTGCACATTTACATTTATACTAACCATGTGCCCCAGGTGCTGGGGGAACCTTTAACTATTGTTAAACAAATTAATCCTAGGTGCCACTCATCCTGGAGAGCATGGCACGGTTGCCCATGCAAGCAGCAGCCCACCTGCAGATCAGCTTCCACCTGTACCTCTCTGAAGGGCTCACAGTAGGAACTGTCATTTATTTTCCCCATCCTGAAATCTTTCTTCATCAGTAGTGTCTCAGGCCTCTTATCGTTTCTCTGTTTTTCCCACTCTAGAAAGTAATTGTCCTGACTGGGCACAGTGGCTCACGCCTGTAATCCCAGTACTTTGGGAGGCCAAGCTGGGCAGATCACCTGAGGTCAGGAGTTCAAGACCAGCCTAGCCAACATGTTCAAACTCCATCTCTACTGAAATTACAAAAATTAGCCGGGCATGGTGGCATGTGCCTGTAATCCCAGCTACTTGGGAGGCTGAAGCAGGAGAATTACTGGAACCAGGAAGGCAGAAGCTGCAGTGAGCCAAGATTGTGTGTGCCACTGCACTCCCATCTAGGCAACAGAGCAAGACTCCATCTCAAAAAAGAAAATAATTGTCCCTCTGTATAAAGTACCCTCAGAGTCCCCAAAGTGAATTTTATTCAAGCCATGTATACTATATTTTATTTCATAGAGAACATATGTTCTAAATTTGGCAAATCAATGAAACTTCAACCAGTTGAAAGCTGATGATTATATAAATCACTGACAATCGTGTAAATTTTTTTAAGTAGAAGAAAACTATAGTAACTATGTACTTATTGGGTACTTTTTATGTGTTAGATGGTGGGTTAAGTGCATTACATTTATCATTTTATTTAATTCTCACAACTACTTAATGAGGTAGAGGCTTCCACATCTTACAGATGAGGACAGAGAGGTTTGTGACTTGCCCAAGTTCTCACAGCCAATAAGTGATGAAGAGCAAACCGGAACCTAAGCTGTCTGACTTAGGAAGGCACGCTGACATGCTCAGCTGATAGGAAGCCTTATACTGGCTCTCATCCTGCAACGGCCATGAAGTAGAAGAGAATATCTTCTGAAGCCAAAACAGTTAGGTTCTCCTAGGGCAGTGGCAGACTTGGGTGAAAAGAGTGAGAAGCCAGGAGGACACTCAGGGGCCTCACCTGGGGCCCAGGTTAGAGTCCAAGTGAGAGTAAATCTCCCTTGAGACCCACACCTTCACACGGGTGCAGAGAGCGTCCTGAATGGGGGAGGGGCAGGGGTGGAGTCACTTTCCTTAGGGCTGGTAGCACTCAGCCGGAGTCCCCTACCCCTACTCTGGTCAAAGCTGCCCTGGAACCACAATCCCAGCCCAAGAAGCTCGGTTTCATCAAGGCCTTTGAGAGAATATAGGAAAAATGACAAATCCTAACTGATCCCTTATGTGCCCAAGCATTGCAGTGCTCCAGAGAGAAAGGCCAGTCCAGATCCCCCAGCCAGTTGGCATGCACAGACGTGCTCCACCCATAGCATGTCCAAGCAGGCATGCTAACCGCACTGAACACATTGATTGGCCAGATACGTGGAGTATGGTCTTAGGTCGCGTTCTCTAAGCAGACTCTGAGATAAAGATTGGTGTTGAGATGATTTATAAAGGAAGTGCTGCTAGGAACATGTGTCAGGAAACAGGGGAGTCAAGACAGGAAGGAGAGGAAGCCAAGCAAGGCTGTGTCAGAGGCCCCGGGGGGTGGACTCAGCCTGATCCCACAGGGAGCTCTGGAGTGTGAGTTATGCCTCAAGGTTGTCTGGACCTGAGATGAAGGAGATGGCATTTCATCTCTCCCCATCTGCACCTCTTGGTCATTGACAAAGACCACTCTCCATGTGAGTGGACACAGAAAATTTCCAGGCTGTGCAAGTGGACAAAGTGGGTTCCAGTAGACCAAGGATAATCTTCTGAAAAGGAGCTCAGGGCCAGGCAGGATGGTGCACCCCTCTATCCCTCTAGTCTAGTCCCGGCTGAGGCGGGAAGATCACCGGAGCCCAGGAGTTTGAGGTTATAGTACATTATGAGAGAGTAGTCACTGTCCTCCAGCCCGGACAGCAGAGCGAGATCTCATCTCTAATAATCAGCTAACCAAAAGAGAGTGAAATACAGGAATGCACATACTGTACTGGCTCATGGAGTGAACACCAAAGTGGGGAAGGGGTCACAAAACGGTACAGGTGATCTAAGATGTCGGCAGGACACACAGCCTGCATTCAGCTCCCACCTGCGGCATCCCTCAGAACGTGCCGAACTAGAATGTTCCACTGGGAATGTTCACACGTGATCCCTCTAGCCAGTAAATCCGGAAGCACCGGGTGATGGGGAGGTCATGATGATAGGTAATATGTACTTCTGAGGTTCTATTTACCTAACTTTTAAAAATTAGTGTTAGTCTATCTGTAGTACATCTAAAAATTAGATTCCCTGTTTTGAAATGAGTCCATTACATAATAGCATTTATAAGACCCCTATGAGCTTCTGAGTCTGTCACAGGAACAAACTTTGCACAAACTCTGCTCATATCTTCTGATGCCTGCACTTAGTTACAAGTGGCCATGTGCTGCTCCTAGGAGATGCATATCCTGAGATTCACCAAGGATTGGATCCTAGAAAAATAGGATTCATTGTTAATGATAAAATGTAGGAATAAATTTTATAACAGCTTTATTGAGATATAATTCACATACTATATAATTTCCCATTTAAAGTGTACAATTCAGTGGTTTTTAATATTTTCACAAAGTTTTGCAACCATTCCCACAATCAACTTCACAATATTTCCATCACTCCAAAAAGAAGCCTCATACACACTGACAGTCATTCCTCATTTTCCCTAAATCCCCAGCCCAAAGTAAAAAGTAGATAGGGCTGGGAGATAATCCCTCTTGTTCCTCATTTCAGGAACCATCCAGAAAGCCTATGGAAAAGAATAGCTCTGGAAAGTCCCCCATTCTCCACATTTGCTTGACAGAGTCACACCATTGGAGTGCCTTTGTGATTGCCAAGCTCAGTGACTGGCAAATCAAGAGAAAGAAAGAAAGGGAAAGCCTGTGACAAACTCAATACAGCCAAGCTAGTGGATCTGGTCCCTTGTTCCAGACTAAGAGAAATGTGAGCATTTGCATGCCCTGCTATGTGAAGAGTGGCAGCAGCCTCTGGCACAGGAGGCAGGGGTGTGGTCTGGCTTCTTCCTGAGCACCAAGGGGATGATGTCAGGCCACCCTTCCAGAGGGCTCCATCCTCAAATTCAGACTCGGGGAAATGGGGCACCCCTTACACAGGAAGCTGACAGCACTGGGCAGGACTGGTTGAACCAAGTTACGCATTTGCATAAAAGTCTCCCTACCTTTTGGGAGAAGGAGAAGGAAAGGAGCACCCGAGCCTATTAGAAAATCCTTTTGAAATATAAATTGACAATACTACTAAGGGGTTTATACTTGATCAAACGTGTTTTATCTTTCCAGCTGAGGCAAGAAGTCCAGAAAAAGTTATCCATGAGACTCAGGGTTACTAAGTCAACTAAACGTGATAACCTGTGTATAGTTTTGCTGTATAAAAATTTTGGCTAGAGTGTAGCATGACGGGGTTGGATGCTTTCAGTAAACACTTGTTTGAAGACCTTTTCCACTGAAATATAAGAATAAGGCAGTGAAAAGAATACATATTCTGAACATCACACCGGCCCATTAGGAGGGCTCTGTGATCACATTATTATGCGCTTTGTCTTCACACAGAGACTTCCCCGTCTTTTTCACCCATAAGCAGAACAAGTCCTCTCCACGCTCATTATCAGGCTTGCCGAGCCCATTCTCTCTGATGTGCCTCCCTCTCTCACTTTGGAGCTCTACTTCCTTGAGATCTGTCATTGTCACCTTTATTATAATGGTCCTTACAATCCCACAGCTAGTGACACCCAGGGGAGGAGTATTCTGATGAGGAGGGTGGGGTGCCCGGGAGATGTCTGCGATGGAAGTTTCCACAGAGGCTACACTGAAAACTTGGAAGAGAATGCAGGACTGACAGGGAGATGGGCATTAGGCCACCCAGTTTTACTCCCCTGCTCTCATGCAGGAAAAAGTGAGTAACGTCTTTGAAAGTACAGTTACTCCATTTGCAACAGGCAGGAATATTTTCTTCCCAGGTAATACAAGCAGAGCCTGGTACACACAGAGGCAGTTGAGTAAACAGGTAGAGGTAGCAAGCTTTCTTTCTTTCTTTTTTTTTTGAGATGAAGTTTTGCTCTTGTTGCCCAGGCTGGAGTACAGTGGTGCAAACTCGGCTCACGGCAGCCTCCACCTCCGGGTTCAAGCAATTCTCCTGCCTCAGCCTCCCAAGTAGCTTGGATTATAGGCATGTACCACCATGCCTGGCTACTTTTGTAGTTTTAGTAGAGACGGGTTTCACCATGTTGGTCAGGCTGTTCTCGAACTCCTGGCCTCAGGCGATCCACCTGCCTCGATCTCCCAAAGTGCTGGGATTACAGGAATGAGCATGTTTTCTTTCCATCACATGTGGGTGAAAGGAGCTTAAAACATCCATGAGAGGAAGGAATTACGGCTGGTTTCCTTGTCTCATGCTCAGTAGGGACTCTGAGTGAATGGTAAGGCAGTATCAAGCAGGACAATAGAATGCGACAGGCGTCTTTCCTTCTTTCTAAGAAGAAACTGTGTGTCTGTGAATGCTGCCCAAGTAGAAAAAAAGTCAAAGATCAGGCAGTACAATTCACCCACATTTGGGGGTAAAATTAGCCCAAGATGTCGTTAAAAGGCATCAGAAGCACAAAAACAATACACAGCTGAGCTGAAAAGGTTTAATCCTTCCAGTTTGTCTGCTTTTGCCAAAACAACTGAATTTGTTTTCAATTCATGTGCCATGTGATTTCTGTGACAGTTTATGATAGTCCAGAGATGAATAAAAGTCATGGCTGTCTATTATCTGTCTATATTTCTATCTATCATCTATCGAAATATCTATTGATATTTTTCTCCCTAAGAGTGAACAACTATCAATCGAAACTGTACACAGCAATGTGATAAGTGGCGAAAGTCAGATTTTAAAAATCATTAGGGCCCTCTCAATCTTTTTCATTGGTTTTTGGGCCTGCAATTAAAAACATGCTGGCTGGACATGGTGGTTCATGCCTGGAATTCCAGCATCTTGGGAGGCCAAAGCAAAATAATTGCTTAAGCCCAGGAGCTCGAGACCAGCCTGGGCAACATGGCAAGATCCTGCCTCTACAATAATAAATAAATAGCCAGGTGTGGTAGCATGCACTGTGGTCCTAGCTGCTTGGGAGATTGAGGCAGAAGGATTGCTTCAGCCCAGGAGGTCAAGGCTTGTTTGTGCCACTGCACTCCAGCCTGGGCAACAGAGCAATACTCTTTCTCAGAACAAAGGAAGAAGAAGGAAAAGGAGAAGGAGGGAGAAGAAGAAGAAGCTGCAATTGCAACTTTAGGAAAGATTGGATCCAAAACCATATGAAAACGGCACACAAATTGCCCTGCCCTTTTATGCAGAATGAAAGAAAAAATGGAGAGCTATGGGAAAGGAAGAAAATGTATACCTTCAGGGAAGATAAGCTGTAGGCCCATAAAATAAAAAGATACAGAAGAGGCTATTCCAGATAGAGAGACGCTGTAGCAGGAAACTCTTCTGCTAATAAGGGAAGTAAAGGCCAGGTCAAGAGGAAAGCCAAGAGACTCATAATCGTTTGCAAGAGGAAATAGGCTCGGGCAGTGAAATACAACATCTCACTCAAAGTAATCCAAGGGCAGTCTTCACAGTGGACATTGATTCTACGAGTGATTACGGAGGAAAAAAATCATCACAATGAATATAAAAGTTGGGGAACCTCCGCTAAGATAAGTTCCAAATCTATTAAATATATAAATGTAAAATAAAAATTAAAAGTGTTATTAGAAAATATGAAATTATTCTTCTGTAACTTGGAATAAGAGAAGCATTTCTAATTATAAAATGCAGAAAACACAAAAGAAAAGATTGATTTGCCTAGATAAAAATAAAATCTCCTGAATGGCAAAAAGAAAAAAGGAAAAGAAGGATGAAGAAGTGGAAAAGAAGAAAGAAGAAGAGGAGGAGGAGGAGGAGACCAAAATTAAAAAACCGTAAAAACATTATAAACAAGACCAGCACACTGAAAAAAATATTTGTATCACAAAGACTGAATCTTCCTACTATAGAGAATTTGTAGAACTTGAAGATAGCAATAGGAAAAGTATATACCCATCAGTTTACAGAAATAGAAAAATATTCAGACACATGAAAATATGTTCAACCTCATCCAAAAGAGGGATGCACAAATCACAGTGAGATGCCATTCATAAAATCCCAAAATCTGATGGCAAACTATTTGACTGGGTTCTCCCAAGTATTTTAGTCTAAGTAGTTTATTTAGGAGATGATTTTAGGAAACACCCGCAGAGAAGTGAGGAGGAGAGAAAAAGAAGTCCAGACAGGATGTGTTATCAGCCATTTAATGCAATGGCGACCTGGAGCTCAGCTGGGGAACTATGGGAGACAGTGTAGAACACACTTTCGAGTTACCTGCTCTAGAAATGAGAAAGCGGGGGATTTGCCCACCTGCTCCACTCTCTGTCATTGCTTGCTGGCACTTCTGCCCCATCCCCACACTCACACAAGTCAAACCTGCTTCCTAAACCAAAAAAAAAAAAAAAAAAAAAAACCCTGAGCAGAGAGTTGCAGCTGTAGCGTAGAGATGACAAGTCTAGAGGGCATGGGTGGGGCATCACCATATCTTCCACGCCCTCCATTGATGAAACTGCCAGAGAATAGGCATTCTCATTTGTTGCTGGTGAGAATGGAAGTGGTCACAAAACTTACGATCATTGGGAAGCCTACTAGGTATTGACAATTGTATTTTTTTGACTCAGCAGTCCCACTTCTGGGAATTTATCCTACAGCTAATATTTGCACATGTAGCAAATGACAAATGTGCAAAATTATTATGCAGCACTATTTGTGATGACAAATTCTTGGGAACAATCTAATGTCCATCAGTGGGGAGGGATTAAGTAAACGAAGGTACCATGGAATGCTATGCAGTTATAAAAACAAGGAGGCAGCACTCTGGGTACTGATGGAGTAAGATTTCCAGGATACAGTAAGTGACAAAAATAAAGTGCAAGAAAATTACACTGTCTTTTGCATTTAAAAAAGAGAGGAAAAATAACACAAATTCATGTTTTAGTAGAAAAATGGACAGGATATAGAGGAAATTAATAATAGCATTAAGGTAGGAGTGGTGGTGGTGGTGAGAACTGGTGGACAGGGTGAGATTACATATAGGAATATATATTTCTAAATAAATACCTTGAGAATTTTCCAAAGCAAGGACCAGTTTGCCACTTCATGGAGCTGATGACGTGGCCTTTCCACAAATGCATATCTGAGTGTTAAACATAAGATTGAGCATATAGAGTGGTTTAGAAGTTATTTTAATGAAAAAAAATGGATGTTCTACAAGAAAGTGATATTCAGTTCTATTGAAAACCATGGAAATTTTTATTTCTAGTGGTTGGAGATGGATATTATAAATAAAAATAATTTTACTAGAAAACATATATGTTACAAAAAGAAAGAAAGGGAAAGGCTATGTAACTCAATCAAGCTGAGCTAATGACTGGTATACCAGTCCAGGAGAAATACACACACATGCGGGCACACACACATGCACACACACACACATGCATGCACGCACACACACATGCACACATGTGAATGCATTATTTAATTTGAAAATTAAATTTAGAAATACTGACGGATATCTGATGGAATGGAATTATGGGGCACTTTTCACGCTATCTCATACATTTTTATCTGTTTGAATGCTTTAAGTGATGCATGTATTATTCTGAAATCTGGAAAAATAGTAGAGAAATAATGACTAAATACAAACTAGGGAGACAGATGATAGTTGAAAATAATCCAGATAGAATGTTTAGCCACCCAGGTGTTGAGTTGCAAGAAATAGAAATGACTCTGATTAAAGCAGAAAAGGAATGTATTGGAAGGATATTGGATAGTTCACAGAATGACCAGAAAGGGTAGAAGCAACGGGCTTCAAATGCAAGCAGAAACCCAAGGGGGCTAGGTAGCAGTAACTACAGAACCATCTCATGAATTGCCTTCATAACCATGGGCCCTGGCTCCCTCCAAGTCCTTTAGGGGAACAGGACATCAGACCAGAAGTGTCACCTGAGGCACCAAACTATGATGGTTTTAGATGTCAGAATGAAATGTATGGTAGACCACCAGGCAGAAAGGTCCAAGCAAGTGACCCAGAAATGGGAACACTGAGCACATTAAAGATATGAGAGGCTAAGACTGGGGGCAGTCCTTGAAGAGGACCTTAGAAGGGATTAGTGGAGTCCCATCATGCTGATGGAGAGGGAGTCAGAAGGGTTTCCAGGAGAGCTGCTAATGAACCCATAAAAATGCCCACCTTTAGATACTGGCTGGACCCAAAAAGCAAAAGCCAGTTTATGACGGTAACCAGTCTACAAAGAAATGTTGCTTTCCTCTTACCTTTCCACATGGCCCAACCCCAAAGGGAGCCAAAATAGCAGCTAGCCAGTGGGGAGAATGTGATGGTGAGAGGGAGAAGGCAGATCGCCCTCTTCACAGCCCTAGCTGGGAGAGGGAGAATTTTACCTCTGCCTAAATATAAAAGCGTGATTAATAAACTGGGACGGTGTTTTGCAACTCAGTAACCATATAACTTTGTTGTGACAAAGTGAGGGAAAGTCACTCAGAAACACTCTCATGGAGGAGGCTTAAGGGAGTGGACAAAAATAAAGTTGGTTTCAAGATTACCTCTCACAATTCCAGTAAAGTGACAGCCACATAGAAACAGGACCTCACTGCTGCAGTCACTGAAGTAATTAAAGCTGCCTCAGCTTCTTCATGTCATCTGTACCAAAGTCCCAAACAGAACCATCTGATTGGCAGAGGGAGAACTTCATGCTCTGGCTGTCGTGGCTCATGTGGCCCACAGTACTCTACCTGCGGAATTCCTCAAGCTTAAGAAAAGGGTTCAGGTGAGCAGGCAAAAACCTACCCATGTGCAACATAATGCAAGGTTTTGCATTCACTTCTGATGGGTACTGGACTCTGCTAGATGCAGGCAGGGGTGTACGGAGAGGCGAGAGGACTGTAGGAAGGGTAACACAGACCCTGCGCTCAACGAAGCAGCATTTCCCTGCACTCCAACAACTACAGCATAAGAGTATTTCACTTTTACCTAGAACCTGAGAGCTTAAATAACTGGTTCATGTCTATTTCATTTGCTCTTGACCACAATGCAGTGAGATAATTCTTCAGTGTCCCCTGTGGTGACAAGCACATAGTTGGTATTCAGTAAATATCTGTTGAATGAATGAACAAGTAAAGGCATGAATGAGTGAGGAAAAATTAAATCCAGTAAAGTACATGCTTTGCAGTTGGTCAGCAGAGTTCATTACTGTCCAGTGGAACTTACAGTAATAATGAAGATATTTTTGTGCTGTGCAACATAGTAACTGCATATGGCTACTGGGTGCTCAAAATGTGGGGTTTAATTTTAATTTTAATAGCCACATGTGGCTCATGGCAGTTTAACTGAACCACGCAGGTCCAGAGTTCAATTCCCAGCTCTGTCTTTATTGAGCTTATAACTTGAGCAAACTTCGTAATTTCTCTAAGTCTCAATTTCCAAAATGTAAAATGGCAAAAATGATGTTTCCCTACCTCACTAGTTGTGATGCTTAAAAGAGGCCTTATATATGAAGAGTGAAGTTCATTGGGTTGTGAAGGGTAAAGCTCTTCCCTGGTGGTAGCTCAATAAATGGAAGCCACCATTGAGATTACTGTGACTTACTAGCACTGCCATTACTACTGCTACAGCAGTAATGCCAACACACAGAGACAAGCTAAAGAGCCTGCTCAGGTCACATGGCTAATGCACAGAAGAATGGGATTTGCATCTTCTGTATTCATTATAGAAGTGGCTTTCTAACTATCAAGCTAAACAAGGCTCCAAGACCCCATTACGAGCCGTAATCAGTGTTCATGCACTGAAAAATGAGTCTTCCACATTTGTTTGCAAATAGTATTCAAATTCAGATGCCACTGAAATTAATAAACATATTTATTCAAAATCAATACTGAATGTATAGCTTTTTGTCATTATATAGATTTTCAACAAACAGCTGCTAAAAGTGCAACTATTATTGAGGTCCTCTGAATCTTTGACATTTAAAAGGCATACTTACTCTCTTTAATTACTTTTTGTTAAAATTGTGTGTGTGTATACACATATACACTGTCTTTTGTGTGTATATATATCAAGAGAAAATGACGATGCAAGAAACTCCACAAACCTGTATATACTTTAGGTACATTTGCTAGAAAAATGAATGGCAGTTTTTACCAAAGGGAGTTTATTTAAAGTCAGTTAATAGAAAAAAGATCAAGGTATAATTCCCTAAAGGATTCTGCAATAATCAGTAACTATAATAAATCAAGCTCTGGGTTTAGTTTAAAAAAATGAATTTCACAAATTCGGAATAGGTGAAATAATGCTTTAAAGCTAATTATGGGAAGATTTGAGAGTTTTAGAATAGTGATCCTGAGTGGAGTGACTATAACCCAGAAGGCACATGAGGATCCACTGGAATGAGGAAATAATTACTACAACCACTATATTTATTTTTTAAAACAAAAGAAGTCAGGCTTCACTGATATTTAATATGTGTAATTGGCAGCTGTACATATATATAATTTTAGTAGATATGTGTCTGGGGGTGCACATACAAAATTATTTTACTAAGAACACTGTACCATTAAAAATCTTTACAAATGCTTGTGTCAGAAGATAAGCAGCACATAACCCGCAGTATGATGTGATTATTTAGAACAAGACAAAATTTGAATTATCTCTGTTCTATTACTTAGCTTTCCTATGTAACAAACCACCCCAAAACAAATTGGCTTACAACAACTACCATTTTTAATTGTTTAGAATTGGCATAATGTCTCTTGCACTGACAATCTATGAATAAGGGTTCTGAAAGATAAGTCACAGGAGAAAGGGTTGAAGGAACTGGGATAGGTTTGCTATGGAAAGAGAACATTAGTAAGAAAAAGGAATATGTGTGTTAGACACTTACTATCTTTATTTCTTATAGCTTAGTTTCTAATACAATTTATAGTGGACAGAAAAATGTTTTGAATGGATAATCCCTTGAAGCAACAGAAATTAAAGCACTTTTTTTCTTTTCCCAAATCGATTTTATAATTATAGAACTATACGATTTCAGTGAGTTCCATTTGGCAGAATGACACAGTCAGCTGATATGAAAATGACTAGAAATTCCTAGTGGAGATGTGTATATTTCATACTTGTCCACTTTCCTCATTTTTATCATGAAATTGGCCAGTTCTTTCTTCTCTTTTTAAAAGAAAATCAATATTACCCTTACTTCTTTTTCTTTTCCCCCCTAACTCAAATTCTACAATTGTACATTCAAAACATGAACAGGTTTGAAAACAGATTATGAAGAAAAAGCTTTAGTACAAACAAAAGAAAGATGGAGTAAAATGCATGTCCATCACTGCATGGAGTAAAATGCATGTCCATCGCTGCGTGGAGTAAAATGCATGTCCATTACTGCGTAGGAAATGGTGTGGCAAACGTGTGGTACCTCTCCATGGAGAAAGGTAGTGACTAAGAATGTTGCTTGTCCACTTAAAAAGAGGACGCAAAATAAAATATATTTTAAAGAAAATTCATGCAAATGCAGTGTCCCTTCTGGGTATAGCTGGAAGAGCGCTCTGTTTGAATAATTTTATACCTTCACCTAGAACTAAAATTTCTGCAAAGTTATACCAAAAAAATGCTCTTAAAATATATGCACTGTATAAGCAAATACTGTATCATAAGATTTAGCATTAAATGTTAAGATCATCCAATATAATAAATTTTAATAACCGATAACCTTGAAAATTTGGCCATGATACAATTTATTTTGCTTTTTAACAAACAAAAAATTAAGACTGCGATACAAACAAAAATGCCATTTCTTTTGACAGCATTATTAGGAGAAAAATCAGAAATGACTACATCCTTACCCTAAGAATGTTTTAGTCAAGTAGTTAAAAAAAATTCAACCTGTATGTTCTTCCACTTTTCTAGGCCCAAAGTTAATTTTTGCTGAGTGGTACAAAATAGAAAACGGGCATTTGCTTCTGGCACTGTGACCTTCTCTAGGCCCTGCCCGCGTTACTCTGATACAACATATTTCTGGCACACACTTGTGATATAACCAGCAACCACTCTCCTTAAACACTCAACGTGACAGCAGGTGAAAGGGAAAAGAAAATTTTCTTTTGCATCAAGAAAGAGTGCTACACCATAAACACACTTCCTTCTTTGATAAAATAGATTTTAAAAAATTGTTAGGTAATTGCTCAACTTATTTTTTTTCCAGCTATACACATGGAAACATCTAATTTTTGTTCTGAAACCAATGAAGCTCATACATATTATAAACTACTTATAATTTTTTAAAAGAAATATATAGCTGATCCATATGTTTTCCAACTAAGACACAGTATAAAACCCCTATGTTTAAAAATGCCATACCCTCCATATATACCCAAACATACATATACACACCGATGCAACTCCACACTTACCCACTGATGACTAAACCTTTTAGCATGGATTGCGAAGGGCAGGGGGAAAAGAACTGAGGAGAATTTTTTTTTTCAATAGGCATGTTTACTAAACAGGACATTTTACTCAGTATTTTGTTTTAGTGTGTGTGTGGGGGGGAATCGTAATTGTATTTAGACTTTATATAGCATCGGTTACTCAGTTCACAGCAGAAGCACCTGCAGCAAATTAATTTGTTGTAGCACATTAATTATCTCATAGCTTCTATTTAGGCTGCAGCTGTTGCTATTATGTTAATAATATTTTTTATTACCACTGTATACAACAGGTTATGTCAATAATAGAAATATCTCTTTCTCTCTCTCTTTTTTTGGCACCCCCCCCCCCTTGTTGTTTCCATTTTTCTATGTCAGAAGGGGAGAGTGAAAGAAATTTAGGCAAATTAAGCCCCAAAGCGCACTATAATTTTCTATTTCTGAACTGATTTGTAAGAGAATGGGTAAGTGAAATTAGCAAAGAATCACCCCACACAAAGATGGCGCGTGCAGAATTTGTGAAAGCGAAAAAGAAGACGAAGGAGAAGCAAAGAGGGACGGAATACTGCAGTGCTAGGGTGGTGAGTGTTTGGATGGGGGCGGGGAAAATGCTGCAGTTTTCATGAAATAATAAGGTGGGGGAAAAAAGGCATACAAAGAGTAGGTTTTTCATTGTTTGTAAAATATAAACACAGATGAATTCTGTCTTTGGTTTGTTCATGCTTTTCACTCTGCACAGCAGGGATGTTCTTAAGAAGTTGCCCTCTGCGAAATTTCACTAAATGGGAACCGTGGACCCTGCATGATGGGATTATAATCACACCAGCCACTCCTTTTACATAATTTTTTGTTTAAGATCCAGTAAGACTCCCTGTTTTTAATACATATAAAGCAATAGACATGTATATGTCGATAAACTGAGGGTTTGCATCCCTATTGCCTGGTGCAAGCTAAAACAAAAAACCGGTGATATCACATCTACAAATCTCAATGGATTCAAAAACAATATGAAAATTTTTAGCTGACAAGAACATGTCTGCTGCCTGCAGTCCCTGCAATAGCTCACCATGTTGCCTACTAACCAAAAGATCAAAAATTATCGATTTCATGGCGCTGTGAGGTCTGGAAAGAAAAGCTACTTTAAAATTTGCATTGTTTAAGAAATGACTTAAAAGAATCATTTTTTTTTTTCCTGAACATTTTGGAAGGTGAAAATGGCTTGTTTTAATCTTATCCATGATTTACTATAATTCTATTATTTTTAGCAGCTGGAGTCCAGAAATGATTTTTTTTCGGTGAATTTAGGATTTTGCCGCAGTATACATCTGCAGTCCCAGAATCCTCCGGTAAGTTAATCCTTCTTGCGATGGGAAACGCCTTTAACCTTCTTGTGAATGAAATATCTGCAACCATTTTGAAATTTTTAATAGAGGAGTGTGTGTGTGTGTGTGTGTGTGCACGTGCGTGTGTTGCGGGTGTGTCTCCAAAGCATGATTTCTTAGAAATGTGGCGGTACTTGTCTGAGTTCTTAGAAACATTGAGAAACATAGATACCTTCATGTTCTTTGCATATCATGGATGATGTCTCCATTGCTTCTCCTTCATACTTTGTACGGTAGCCATTAAAACATACTTCGTCAGTATGGCAAACCAGTGAAGGCCTCGAGAACACAAACCTCCAAGCATGTAGGGTGTTCCTGACATAACTGAAGTGACCAGGCCACAGCAACCACCATGGCCACTGCCTCCCGCCACCTTCACGCCCTCCCTCGCTCTGCAGTGTACATCAGCTGCAGGCTTTCCACAGCGGCTTTCCGCCGAACTTGCCCAGTGGGTTCCTAGATTACTTCTGTGTGCAAGAATAGCCAACCATGTAGTCTGACAAGAGGTATTTACAACTACTTAGCTTGTTCAGCTGGAAAGAAATCAAAAGATAACACTGAACCCTGAGATGATGTATTACAAATCAAAAGTCCCAGTCCATAAATAGCCCACTTGATGAACTGCTGAATGAGAAGCTGGTCCTGACTGCTGTCCAGTGTTTTTACATGTCATAAGAAATATTTTTAACAAGCCTTCTTAGAGAGTTGGGATTGATTGTTTTTAAATGCATGGAATATTATTCTTACCTTTCTGCTGGGTGGGGAGCCTTCCGAGGGGGTTCGGATGTAGAGTCCAAGAGAGACCACACCCTAGTTTCACAGCTTGTTTTCTACCCTTTCTGCTTCTCTTAAAATAGGGTTAACAGTTACAATTTTACATTAATTTAAGAGACCTAATCAAAAGGAGCCAGTCATCCGTTTCCCTCTCTCTAAGGGAAGCTCATTATCTTAGGTGCTCAATAAATGTTTAATTAATGGATTTGATAGAGTTAAGCATCCAAAAAGTGAAGGAACCTTCTTTACAATGCTGGCGTGATTCATGTTTCTGTCTGAAGGGTGAAATAATCTGGGTTGTTTCTCTCTCTCGCTCTCTCTCTTAAAGGTAATTCAAAAGCATCTGTTTTAGGGAAGGGATGCCTTACATTCAGGTTCCGTCTTCTACTGCTTGATATGCCAGTGGCCTGATAGCATGACAAGAAATATCTTCTCTCTTAAACTAGCTGGAGACATTTGGTTTCTAAGAACACAGCTTAAAAATTAGAACCACTTGTCTGTCGCCATTTCATAAAATTAATTTATGTCAAACCCAGGGTGACTGGCTCTAGAAGGAAAAGGCAAAAAACAGATAACCAACTGTTTTATGAAATGTATTGTCCAAGGTTAATTTTTAAAAAATTATTTAACAAAATTTCTTATTTCACCAAACTCAGGTATTTTGATACTGTATTTTTCTTTGGTTTAATGACAGTATTTGTCTTCATTCCATAGAAGTTATTCATCTCATATTTTTGGTGAGACAACTAGAACAATTTCTACCTTATGAAACATGCAAATAAAAATTAGGAGCAATGTTAAGTTTAACTTGCGTTAATGCTAGTCAACCAGTAATTCTTCAGTGAACTTACTATGATGAGAAAAACAGCATGCTGTATTGTTGCAAATTTTACCTTTTTAATAACATGTATTTGTTTATGGTGTCAATAGGGATTAAAAATCCTAATTCTAAATTTAAAGTATTTAAACTATAGAAAAATGATTCCATTATTTTTGTAACAGAACACAGAAACAGAAATATAGAAATGTTTTTTTACTTTAGATCTTCCAATGGTGCAGATATTTCTTAGCCAATTTCGAGTGCCTTATTCAACAACAAAAAAAACTGCATATAGAAAAACAACATTAAAAAAAAATCCTGCAAAAGTGGTGAATCTGTCGTCTGATTTTGAATGTATGACTTAAATCAATTGCATATTCCTTAACTCTGCAAATGACAATTAAAATTAGGAGTCAGTACCTGAAAACGCCATTTATACTTCTGAGTTTATATGAAAAACATGGCTTTAATGAAATACCTTTTTCGGTTCAATCTTTTTGAATTGTGAGTACAACCAATAGCTATACTTAATTCTACAGAATTACTAGGAAAGATACTAATGAGAAGGTCTTTCTAGACAATGGATCTCACTGAACGTCATCTTAGTGTGTAGACTTTTTCACTGCAGTGGCCCACATGTGCTATGGTGACAGACGGCAGTTGGCATTACCATTTATATAGTAAAATATCTTTAAGACAAAAATAAAAGTTATTTAAAGAATATGCTGTCCCTGAAACATGAGCTATGCCTTAAACTACATATCCTACCTCCATGAGTGAATAAGTGAGTTTCCTGCCTGCATCTATGTGTAAAGACCTATTGTTTGCATGTATTAATTGCGGTCCTGGGATAAAAGCACAGAGGTAACTTTCACTGTTGCTTTTTGTACTCTCTCCAATGTTTTGGAGGAAAAATACGTACAAACAATAGACTAGAGAAAGTAAAGCGATCGTAATTGTTGCAGATTTGACAAATGCCAATTTTGCTGCATTACAATGGGAAACATTTTTCAGCCTATCAAAATTAATTACAAAACGTTTTTTAAATAGAAAGTCAGTTAAAAAAAATTAGAAGCTGCCTAATCGATCGCTTTTTCTATAAACATACTTCGATTTCTCAAGTAATACCGTAAAAATCTTCTTCTCCAAAGAAAAATCCCCACAAATAAATCTATTGATACCTAGTGACAAGTGGAACCAGATAAAAATGGAATCTATAAGAATTAACCTAATTGACAGTGCTCTGGAGCCAATCCATTTCCACCAGTTATTTGCTCACAGTAGGTACTCAGAAGGACTTGTTGAATTGCAGGCTTGGCGCCCATTCTACGAGGAGTTCACAGCCTTCGTGAGTGGGACAGAGGGCGGCTCGGCCCGGTAGGTCAGGTCGAAACTCAGGCTGAGCCGCCTGCTGGGAGGTGGGACCCACCATCCGGACAGTGGGGGGCCTCTGGGTGCCGTGAGACTGGGCTGCGAGCCAGGTCCAGCAGGGAGTGCGCGGCACAGACCGCAAGGTCGCCAGGCCCCCGCACCCGCGCCGGGCCCGGAGTCCGCAGACGGGCGACGGGGCAGCGGCGGCGCCTAAGAGCCCCCGCCGCTGCCCTGGCCCCGAACTTCCGCCCGCCCAGGACCCGTCCCGTCCGCCCGGCGCGGTACCCGAGGGCCGGGGCCGAGGAGCCACTTTCCGCAGGCCGCGGGAAAGGCGCGCCGAGTCCTGCAGCTACTCTCCCGGCTCGGGAAACGCGCGGGGCGGGGGCGTCGGGCTTGGGACGTGGGAGGAGACCGGGGCCACCTTCCCGCACCCAGGCTTGCAGGGGCCTGGCCTCCCTGACGCAGACCACGGCGCCCTCGGGGGCTCCCAGCCCCCAGCGTTCGCCCCGGGGAGCGTCCGTGGAGAGCGCGGGCACTCGCCCCAGCCCGGGGCGCTCTCACGCTGGCGCTCTGCTGGGCGGCGCACGGCTGGCGGCGCGGGACTACTTTCCTCCGCCCTCTCGCGCCCCGCCCCGTGTCCTCGCGCGGCGGAACGCTCCGCGCGGTGCCGGCGGCGGCAGGATACAGCGGCTTCTGCGCGACTTATAAGAGCTCCTTGTGCGGCGCCATTTTAAGTCTCTCGGTCTGTGGCAGCCGCGGTAGCCCGGCTCCAGGAGCGGAGAGCGAGGGGAGGCGGAGACGGAGGAAGGTCCGAGGAGCAGCCTCAGTCCCCGCCAGGCCGCTACCGCAGGTCGAAGACGGTCGGACTCCGCGGCGGGAGGAGCCTGTTCCCCTGAGGTGCTTGGGAGCTCCTTTCCTTATCCTTCCGGGGCTGCCCCCGCTTCCTCTCGGAGCCAAACTTCGTCGCAGGCGCGCGGTCCGGGTGGCGAGCTGGGAGACGGGCCGGGCACAGCCCGGGGGCCTGGGGTGGGGAGCGGGGGGCTCGGGTGGGGGACGGCGGGGGTGGGCCGCGCCCGGGGCTCGGAGGGCGGCGGCCGGGCCCGGGTTTCGGTCGCGCTGCTCCTCGGGGGCCCCGGGGGCATCGCTTGCAGGGAGGGGGTGCCGCCGGTCGGGTCCAGGAGCTCGGATGGCCGGCGGGGTGGGGGTGGGGGTGGGGGTCTGTGGTTTCTGTCCGGGGCTCCTGGCCTTGGCCGAGTTTGGGGGAGGGACCCTGTGCCTCGGGATGCGCCGGGGCCGGGGTGGGGGGCGGGGTGGGGCAGGGGGGCTCCGCCTTCCCAGCTCCTGCGGCGAGTTGGGGTTCGGTGGCTCAGGCCGGAGCGCCACCCTAAGTCTCATCTGTCCTGGGGATCCGACGAGTGGACTTTCTCTTAAGATTTCGTCTTTCGTTAAGAAGAAGTGTTAATTTTTTTTTTTTTTTTGTAATGCCCTGCCTATATGAGTTTGAATCGAAGCAACTTTAAACCTTAGAGTAACTAAACTCTTAATGCGGTCAGTGCGATGCGTCAGTAGGGTGTGCACATAAAAAATCCATGTCTTGTACTTATATTTTAGCGTACTGTGCAGGTGAGTGAAAGCAGTGGATAAAATACTGGGAGTCTTCTGAATTTATAAAGTAGTGGGCATGAGACCCTAGTGAAACAAGGAGGTGGAGGAAGACGAAGGTGACGGCTTACTGTTTCTTACCAAGAAAACTGCAGGATTCAGCCTCTGACTCAGACCGCTTCGAGAATTTTGTTCGTAGAAATAATTTAAATTTATTCAAATAGTTTGATGGCATCTAAACTTGATTGTTAGAGCACGTTTTCTTTTCAGCGGAGTGAATTTTTCCTTCTCTGCAAAACGGCCAGATGGAATTCAAGCAGTTGCAACTTCTTTCAGTGTTTTGTCTGGAGAGAGGACTTTGAACCGAGACTTTTCGAAGTTAAGTTCCTATAGCCCGCTTCTGAATCTGCCAAGCTGGAAAGCTTTGGCATTGGATGTAGTTGTTCCCTTTTGGAGGGACATTGTCTCATACTTTGTATCTTCCAGACATCTGTGGTCTCCCCCCTCCCCGGCCCCCCACTCCTCGAGTTTGTGACTGGTGAATGAAGAAAGACTAGGCTGCTGGTATGCAGAGGTCGGCAAAAGGAAATCGAGGAGTGGTTTTAGTGAAATGAGAGCTTTGTATCGTGAATAATGGTGGCTTAGGCTAGACATCAACTTGAAGAGACGGCAGCATTTCCTTTGATAATGTCTAGGCTAATGTTTTTCAGATCGCTAAGTTGTAGTTTGTCTGGAATTTAGGAAGCATGGTGTTTGTCACTTGGTGAACGAACATTCAGTACCTTCAGATGTCTTCGTGTTGATTTGTATTCATCCTAAGAAATATTAAATATAGCCTCAAGTGTTACTTACATTATACCGCTGGTTTACTATCTGCTTAAATTATTGACATAAATTTCTACTTTGGAGTGTTTTCGTTTGAACTAAGGCTGCGGCGACATTTGTTTTACTTTTATATTTAAATCTTTGAAAAATCTCTGATTTAAAAAAAAAAAGTACTCTTAAGGGTTTGAGGATATCCTTTCACATCAGACAAAATTTGGTTAATTTGCACCCAGTATTCATTAATTTGACCTAACCTTTGTTCTGAAGGCCATGTACAAGGACAAGGCCCTGAGATTATTGCAAAAATAACTTGAAAAACTTTCAGAAGTCTATTCTGTAGGGTTAAAGGAATGCTGAAACTATTCAAGTCTGAAGTCCTGGGGGTGGGGAAAAGTAAAAACCTGTGCTAGAGTAGCTTAGTATAGCATGTAACTTTAGAGTCCTGAGGAGTCGTGAGTCTCCCACAGACCAGAACAATCATTTAAAGTTTTCAGGAAAAACCAACTTTAAAAAAAAATAAGGTGGCCAATAAAAAAATGAAGCATTTAACAGTGTTCAGGTTTCAGAGTATCGAGGGGTTTTTAAAACTGTAACCTGATTATTTCCTTTACCAAGGTGATAATATAGAAAAGTGTATTGCCAATATTAAAATTTATCAGACCGAGCTTCTTACTGTTCCTGTTGATGACTGGATAAAAATTGGCATAAATGAGGGTCTCTATGCTTGTTTTCATAACATCACCACCAAGATAGAAAATGAGGATGCAAGTTTCTTTAAGAGTATTTTGAAATGTGTTAGAAAAACCTATCATAGATACCCTTTTTTGTTACAGGGTGTGGTGGGGAGAGGTGCATGCTAAGTATTGTTGAAACTAGGGATGTGGAGAATTAAAAGTTTCATATAATTATTTTGTAATTATAAGTAGCAGTGAAATTAAAACTCCTGCAATAGACTATATATTCAGTTAAATGAAACTTCAGTGTTATTGAAACGAAATAATACATTTGTCTTGTTAGAAGATTATTTTATTTCTCTTTCGTGGTTTCCTAGCTGCTGATAACCAATAATTGTAGATGAGTAGGTGGTAAATTTTAAGTTTGTACTTTGAGCTTAGTCGGAAGCATGCTTGATTGCCAACCCAGGGCACAAAGGATGAAGGCTTTTAGAACTGGACAATTGTCTGACAAAAGGTATTTACAACACTTTTGTAATGTGGCATGTTGATTTGTGGCATTGTTTTTGGAAATATTGTGTTAACTTAGTTGTTTTCTTGTAGCCCTGTTTTTATTGGAACTGTGGTATCTACTGTTGAAATTGCTTGACTGAGAACATTCTTATTCTGTAAAAGTAAATAGTAAACATAGCCCAGGAGTGTTTCTGATTTGTCCATCGTATTTAGCCATTGCCTTCTGTACACTCATTGAGAAGATACTGATTTGCAGATTCAGTTATCCTTCAACAGACTACTTATGTAATGTTGCAGTTGTGATTGTGATAGGTAAATGGGCCAATCGGTTAAAATAAATACATACTTCTCAGGTTTCACGAAAGGAAAATAAATGATTGTTGTTGATTGAAAAGATTAGGAGTTAACTCCTATAGTCTTTCATCACTTAAACTGAGGGGAAAGGTCTTTATTTTCTCTGTTTACTTAAGAATGCTGCTTTTGTGTTGCATGCAAGGCTGAGCTTGACTCCGTTTGAAACCTAGGCTCATCTGTTGAGGCCTGAACCCTGCTGTCCTTGAAGTATGCATGTAATTGCTTCCTCCCTAAGGAAAAAGCAGCTCTTGAAAGATAAAGTCAGTCATTTTTAGGGTTTACCCACTTTTTTTTTTTTTTTTTAAACTTATGGTCATTTCTTCTGTTAAGAGACATTCCCCACTCTCAGAGTTTCCCTCAAGCCTGAAGCAGCAGAGTAGTGTTGGAGCAGGTTCATTCCATGCTTGGGTCATGTTGAGTGCCCTCCAGTGGATATAGTATAATGCTTGTGATTTTTTTTTTTTTAATTCCAGACAAGCTTATGTGGAATATATTTGTGAATATCTCTGATGCGGGACAATCAACTAAGAAACCTTTGATTTCTAAAATAATTCATTCATATCATTACTGCTAATTAAAAGACAGGCTTGAGAAAATGTCGTCTTAGCCAATATTTCCAGTAGAAAAGTAGCAAGGTTTTTTTAAGGTCACTTTGAATAGGCAGTTCTGCTTAAATATATCATGATGATAAACCAGAATCTCAATATAGTACTTTAGGAGGTAAAGGATCATAATGCTTAGCTATATTGATGGATTAGAGCAACTGAAATTCTTAGAAAAAATTAATAAAGATGTGAATTATCAATTTGTTTAAAATCAGAGTAAAACATGAGTAAGTGCTTAACTTGATTATATTAGGAAATAAATAGAAATAAAGGTAATTGAGCCAGTGTGTGTGACCTTAGTGACCATCCAGTTGGTCTCATTTGTACATACTGATGGGCTATGATGAATTGTGTTTTGTCCTTTCAATTTTTCCGTAAATGCTTTCTCCAGGCTCCTATTTTAAAGTTCATGGTTTTTCTATTAATATTATTTTCTGAAAATACTTGTTTCACATTAGAATTTCAATTACCAACAGGAATGAAGCTTATTCTAAATTAGCTTTTGGAAGTCAGATGGTCAGCTTATGGAAATTTTTCAGGGTTTAGATTTTTTAAAATTTGTTTTTCAGAATATGTTTCTGGAATGAAATTTAAATGTTAGTAAGTGTAGGGAGGGGAAATGACAGCTGTCAGTGATTGCTTTACTTTGCCTTTGTACTTTGTAATTCAGTGTAATTTTGTGGAAACATTGGTATATGATTTTTCAATAAGAAATGTATTATTGCTATATTTAGTTTTTTTTCTTTTACACCAAAAAGGCAAGAACGCCTCAAGTGCTTTATGAGAATGATTATTTCTGGCTGGATTAAATATTCCTCCATCAAGGACCATACTTGTAAATTAGTGATTTACAAGTTGGTGCTTAGTATTTGCAGCATTTACTATGTATAAGCTTCTGTTCTGATTTTTCAAGAGTTTTCTGAGAAATGAGAGCAGGTTTAAAAGTTCTTTGGAAAATTATGTACATACAACTTACTGAAAAAAAATTGTTACTGGGGATTTGTCTCTTGAAATGGGCTACTTGCCTTCATTAATGTTGGACACTACAATTTGATATTCAAGATATGTTACCAAGAATAAGATTGCTTTCACAAGACTTATAGGATTGGTCTTACTGCATTATAGTGGGAATGGCTACTCAATTGTCTCCAAGGCCACTTAGGTATTGGCTAAATGGGACCATGTGGACTACTACAAATTGGAGTGTAAATATCCCATTTAAGCAGCCAGTCATAAGCAGCTCCAGTCATTGTGTGGGAATATAGTTTATGTTGTCAGATCATCTGATTTTTTTTTCCCCTAAGAGAAGTGGAAAATCCAGATTAATGTACGTCTCTTGATTTGCAAGTGTCAGTGAACAAAATTCATATTTTAAGATGCTATATTCAGCACAAATTAAATACACTTATTGGCTGAATACTGCAGTAGTCCCATTTGAAGTATGGTGTTTTCATAATGATTCTGTGAATTGACTGGTTCTGTGAATGTACATAGTTTAGCAGGTAACATTAAGCTATTAGGTTTGTATTTAGGCACTTAGAAAATACCTTGTGTCTAGTACAAATTAGGAACTTAAGAGCAAGATTCATATTACTAACTTATTTGTGAAGACTGGAAAACTCACATTTTTAAAGTTAGGAATTAAGATGACCTGGTTCAAGGAAAAGGGGGAGAAGTAACTTGCTTATTACTTGACTATCTTAAATAGAGTTCTTTAAGTGTATTTTTAAGAGGTCTCAAAACTTAATCTGTGAAGGCACTTGTAACGCTGGACAAATTAAATTCTGTATATGAAAGTCATGTCAGCCTCATATTACTGGCCTCTAAATCATGTCCCTTTTACCAGAAGTTTGCATTTCTAAGCTAAACTATTACTTTTAGACTGAATCCAAAACTTAAAAACAGTTTAGGTAATTAAAAATTAATTGAATATGTTTTACTTAAATTAATGGCATATGGCTTTTTTGTCAATAGAAGTTTATGCAGGCAGTTAAATAGATTTTGGTTAAATCTTTTGCTGCTAACAAGGAATTTCGAGAATTTGAAAAGTGGGGTGGCCAAGTGTGGTGGTTCATGCATGTAATCCCAGCACTTTGGGAGGCTGAGGCTGGCAGATCACCTGAGGTCAGGAGTTCGAGACCACCCTGGCAGACATGGTGAAACCCTGTCTCTACTAAAAATACGAAAATTAGCCAGGTGTGGTGGCAGGTGTCTGTGATCCCATCTCGGGAGGCTGAGGCAGGAAAATCTCTCGAACCCAGGAGGTGGAGGTTGCAGTGAGCCGAGATTGTGCCACTGCACTCCAGCAGGGCAGCAGAGGGAGATTGTCTCAAAAAAGAAAAGCAAGCAGGGTGTTTAGTCTTCACACTCCACGTTTAAATGGACTAAAAATGCAAATCGTAGGCCAGCATTGGTTTAAAAAGCATCATCTGAAAATAGTGCTGTGTAGTCTGCAGTCATTTTTATTACAGTATGATGGTGTAAAACACAAGCAGATCAGTGAACCTTTCATGAAACATTAATCCTAGAGGTGCCCTGGCCTATCTCACAATCTCCATGTGACTCTTCATGGAACCACTGTAAAGTTTCTTTTGTAATATCCTAGAAGTTTCCTACCTCGGATATCTTTTGAATTTGTTGAAAAGGCTTTTTTCCTCCCCTCTTGATGAGGGTTTGAGGAATGTGAGCAGCTGAATAATGCTGGGGTGAAACTGCTTCATCGTACTTCCATTTTCTCTCTTAATTTTTTCACTAATATCCCCACGGTTTTACTCTGATTTAGTAATTCACATGCTACTGGTCTAATATTTTCTTTTTAAGTGACTTGTAACAGATATGTTAAACCGTTTAAAACTTGAATATTTTTAACCTACTTTAGTAGGTTAATTCATCTTTCAAGTTAATTCATCTACATTGCATATAAACCTTATGATTAATAAATGCTCGTCGCTGAGTTGGAAGCCAAAGATGTACAAAAAGGCTGAAGGGTTAGGTTTAGTTTGATAAGCTTCTCTTGCAGGGTTTTGTAATAGCAGAAATATATATGTGTAGATATATAGCATATTGGACATCCATATAAAAATGTAAGAAGTTAAATTTATTGCAAATTTTCTTGGGAGTGCCATTTGAAGATTATCTTAAGTGGTGATAGTAATTTGCTATACTGAGGGATAGTTGTTGCAAACTGCTCTCAATTTTGCATTACTGTGAAGTAAACTGAACAGCTGTAACAGGGATTAGCAACTGCTCACTTTTATTTTTAAGTATAATTAAGTGGTTTTGGGGTAAGGGTGAGTGTCTTTGAAGTTTTGCGTATACTAGATGAATGCCACCTGCATAAGGGAGGAAGAAGGGGTTCTTGGAAATATTTTTCAATCCAGGTCACTATGGAGGCTTCCAAATGGAGTTCCGTTCCCCCGTGTAGGAAAGTGCTGAGGAAGACCCTTAAATTTCTTTCTGAGCCATTGAAAAAATGTTCTCAAACTTTGCTTATACTTTATAGTTCATTTAGGTACAAAAGTACAAACAAAATGTTACTTAGGAAACATAGTGCTCTTTAAATGGATCATAAATTTAGTATATCAGTTTTCTTGCATTTTGCTGAATTTTGTGAAGTTTTAAGCCCACCTGCTTGTTAGTTTGTATCTCGTAGTTGTCCTCTGCTGACCACTGTTTTCCTGCTTTAATTGTGCTGTCATTTTTCCTGGGTCCTGATTGAGAGTGCCAGCCATTCTATTCCGCATAGAATAAGAAATAAGAGGCTAGAAAGTTTAGAGATGAGATGTCTAGGAATGCCAGAAGATCAAGGGTCACCCTTGAGGCAGAGTAATTACAGTTAAAATGGTATTGCTGACAAGTGGATGCTGGGAAATATTAAAATTTGATTTTTTAGAAGAATATTTATTTCTCATGCTTGAAGAATGCCCTTACTGTATGCTAAAGGACCTTAAGTTTTTTTGCGATAGCCATTATACCCCAGATTCCATTACATTTGTCTGAAATGTCTAAGACAGAAGGGCTGTTTAATACCTTCCCTTTTCTCCTCAACTTCCCCTCTCCCCCCGCCCCCCCCATCAGGAGCTAAGTAGGAACTCCTTCACCTTGTTAACATCAAGCTTCAAGGGTCTGTGTTTACAGTGAAGAAAGTAGTAGTACTGCATTCTGGTCGGAGGCCAATCCTGAGGCATGCCTTTTCAAGGACATTGTTACTTTAGTTACACTTGCTCTTCTTTGTTAACTCATCCCCCAGACTCTAATCTTGTTGCTTTTTTTGGTCCTGTCTCCCACCTTTCATCATCTGAAATCCATTCATTGTAACTTCTAGAACTCCAGAAAATCCTTTCTCTTCTCAATCTTTTGTGTGAATGTTCTTCCTTTCTTACTCCAGCTGTAACCTGGCCTTCTCCCCGAGAATGCTGCTTTTCTTGCAGCTCTCTCAAGTGGTGAAGTTTTCCCTGCCTGCACACCTTATAATACTGAACTAAGGTGTGTACACTAAATGTCTGCTTTTGTTCCTCATTGTCAACTTTTTGGCCTTTCTTCTCCAAAACTTAAAGCTTTGACTTCCATGTGATCAAATTATACCACCTACTGCCCATCTTTATTTCAAGCACCTACAAACGTTCCTGGGTCATTCACATTTTTCCTTGATCACTTTATTAGCTCTTGGCTCATTGTCAGTTCTCTTTTATTTCTGTCATAATTCTTGGGGACATCAGTATCCATGTAGAGCAGTACTAGTCAAGACTTGGTCTGGTAACTGTTTGTTACCTGTATGAATTAAGATAAGGAGTTTATGCCAGAATGTAAGTCACCTGTGTCACTAAGTTTACTGTTTAGTTTAGCTTTTTTTGTAGCAAAATTTTGATGAAGCAGAATGCTGATTTACAATCTGGTACAAACTTTGATGTAGAAGATGCTTCCAATATCCTGGTCTCTTAGTTCCTTAATTTCCTCTCCTCCAGTGATCTTGTTTTCTACCCTAACTACACATTCCTATTGTCATATCCTGGAATACTTAGTCTTTTATTAATAACTGTGCTCTGCTCCCTTCCCCCAGTCTCATTTCAAACACCCCACTTTCTAATTCCTTTAGTGAATATATCAGCTCCAGCAACCCATCAGTCCCATTGGGACCTACAGTTTATCCAAGCTTTTCCCTGTTCCTCAGCCTCACTTCTACACGGCTGAAGTTTCATTGAATTATAATCACTTTCTTGTATACATATTCAACAGTCTTGTCCCTCCCTGCCTTCATGCCCAGTGATCCTTAGTATCTATGACCGTGTCCTTTATCTTCTGCTCTGTCACTGTGGATGAACTGTAGCCTTCCAAGATAGGGCCACCAAGTTCATTTGTACACCAGATCTCATCCCCTCTTGCTCTCGAGAATGTTACCATAGCATCTCTCTTCACTTGTATCAATGGTTTTTCCTACTCTTCTGGCTCTTTTTATGAGCAAACATGCTATTATCCCATTATAAAAACATTTTTCTCCCTGTCTCTCCTTTCACTCACCACCCAGTCTCTGCTTCTCTTTCCAGCAAAATACCTTGAAAAGTTGCTGTATGCACTCCCTTTTTCTTTTGAACCCCTACCAGTGACCACCATGTTATAAATTTGTAGTTGTCATCTCACTTAATCTCTTAGTAGTATTTGGCACCATTGCTACAGTTGCTTGAAATGCCTTTTCCTTGGTTTCCAGGCCACCATGTTTGTTAGGAAGTTTTCTTCTTACTTCATTGGCAGTTCCTTCTTTTTTTTCTTTTTTTTTCTGTTATTTTTCTGACCTCTGTTGGAGTGGCCAAAGGTTTAGTTTTTTAATCTCTCCTTTTTTGTTGTGCATATTTACTCCAGTATCATAGCTTCATACGGATGGTATTTACATCTATTTGCTAATGACTTCCAAATTGACATCCTTAACCTGATATGCAGGTATTTTTTGGTCAGCATTTTGGATGTCTAAGAAGCTTCTTAAACTTAATATAGGTCTAAAACTGACCTCCCAGTTTTCCCCAAAGCTGCATCTTAGTCTCTTCTGAAATGCAGTTCTGTCTTTACAGTTACCTAGCTTAAAACCTTGCAATTCTTGACTTATCTTTCATACCCCATATCTAAATTCTCTCTGCAGACCTTGTCTGTTCTCCCTTCAAAATATAGTCATGGGTCATTTTATGATAGGGATACATTCTGAGAAATGCACCATTAGGAGATAATCATGGTTGTGCAAACATAGAGTATACATAGACAAACCTAGATGATTTAGCCCACTAAACATCTAGGCTATATGGTGCGGCCAATTACTGTAATGAATACTGTAGGCAACTGCAATGTAAAGATAACTATTTTTATCTAAACATATTGAAACATAGAAAAAGTACAGTAAACATATGGTATCAAAAATAAAAAATGGTACACCTGTATAAGGCATTTATGATGAATGGAGCTTGCAGGACTAGATGTTGCTCTGGGTGAGTCATTGAATGACTAGAGTCATTCTGAAAGACTTGGGACGTTATGCTAGTGTAGACTTTATAAACACTATACACTTAGGCTGCACTACATTTTTTTTTAAGATTCTAAGAGACTTTTTTCAATAATTAGCTTTAGCTTACTGTCACTTTTTTACTTTATGAATTTTACTTTTTAAAACTTTTTGACACTTGTAATAACACTTAGCTCTTATTACACTTGTAAGCTGTTATAACACTTAGCTGTTATTACATTGTACAGCTCTACAAAAAATTTCCTTTATATCTCTATTCTATAAACTTTTTTCTATATTTAAAATTATTTTTTACCCTTTACCTTTTTTGTTAAAAACTATGAACACATTAGCCTAGGCCTACAGAGGGTCAGGATCATCAGTATCACTGTATTTCACCTCCACATCTTGTCCTTCTGGAATGTCTTCAGAGGCAGTAACAGAAACGGAGCTGCCGCCTCGTAGGAGAACAGTGCCTTCTGAAATACCTCTTGAAGGATCTACCTGTGGCTGTTTTAATAGTTAACTTTTTTTTTTTTTAAATTAAGTAATAGAAGGAGTGCACTCTAAAATAATACCTGTAACACAATCATTGTCATTATCAAGTAGAGACAGGATCTCACTCTGTTGCCAGGGCTGGTCTTGAATTCCTGGCCTCAGGTAATCCTTCCACCTTGGCCTTGCAAAGTGCTAGGATTACAGGCATGAGCCACTATGTCTGGCCCACTGTACTTTTATACAGCTGAAGTATACAGTAGGTTTGTTTACACCAGCATCACCACAAACACCATGAGAAGAGCATTGTGCTGCCATGTTACGTTGGCTACATCATCACTAGGTGATAGGAATGTTTCAGCTCCATTGTAATCTTTTGGGACCACTGTTGTATGTGCAGTTCATCATCAACTCAAGTGGTCTTATGTGGTGCATGTCTGCGTATCCAAAAATCTTAATCATTTCTCAGCTGAAACCATGCCATGCCATCTTTTGTTTGTATTACTGTTTTTCAGTTTTTATTTTAGATTCAGGGTGTGCATGTGCAGGTTTGTTACAAGGGTATATTGTATGATACTGAAGTTTGAGGTACAGTTGAACCAGTCACCCAGGTAGTGAGCATAGTACCCAATAGATAACTTGTCTACCCTTCCTCCTCCTTCCCTCCCTGCTCTTGTCCCTGTCTGTTGTGTCTTTATGTCCGTGTGTACCCAGTGTTTAGCTCACACTTACAAGTGGGAACATGCGGCATTTGATTTTCTGTTCCTGTGTTGATTTGCTTACAGTAAATAGTCTCCAGCTGCATCCACATTGCTACATAGGACCTGGTTTTTTTCTTTTTTATAGGCTGCATCATATTCCATGGTGTGTATGTGCCACATTATCTTTATCCAGTCTGCCGTGGATAGGCATTTGGGTTGATTTTGTCTTTGCTATTATGAATGGCTTTTGCCTGTATTATTGGAAAGGCCTTCTAACTGGTCTCCGTGCTTACACCTTTTTCCCCCTTAAATGTGTTTTCAGCATGGTAACCAGAATAACCCTTTTTATAAAAATAAATCATGTAACTTTTTTGTTCAGAAACTTCCAGGGGCTTAACATCTTACTCAAAGCTCAGGTTCGTGTATATTCAGACCACATCCTTCACCTGTTACTTTTCTCCTCTCCCTCTTCAGCTTTGTTTTTCCTCAAACTGATCAAGCATTCATGGCTGATGTCAGATATTTTGTCCATTGAAATCTTCCTTGTTTGCTCAGTTGGACTTGGTCATGTTATTTTCATTTATTTGATGTATCTAATCACAATCTGAAAGTTTGTCTACTTGCTTATTTTCTCCCCTTTGAGGGCCCGTGCTCTGTTTTTGTATCCCTGGTAGCTGGACAGTATCTGGAACTTAAAAACGCTCGATAAAGTTTTGTTGAATGAATATTCTAGAATCACCCAGCCTTTTTTTTCTTCTCCTTTTCACGGACTGAAAGATACCCTCTGTATATGGTTCCACTTTTCACTCTCATCCCAGTTTGTGATGTATTATTCCAATATATTATTATTAATACAATTCCAATGAACATGCTCTTGCTGAGTTCACTGAAGCTGGACCTACATGTTGGCCAATCAAATGCAGACTTTAGAATTTTAGTCTTGATGGATCCCTGCATTTGGCACATTTTTTACTTTTAGCACAGCACTGTCCAGTAGTCCACACTTTCCGAGACAGTGGAAATGTTCTATATCTGTGCTGTTTAGTTGGTAGCAACCAGCTACATGCACCTATTAAACACTTGAAATGTGGCTGTGTGATTAGTGGTTATTGTATTGGAGAGTGCACTTTTAGAAACTGCTGTTTTTTCTTACATGGCACTAGATTTATTATCACAATCTAATTGTGCAAGCCAGATAGGTAGGACTCATCTTTATTCCTCTTGTCTAATTTAATTTTCTCAGCTACTATATCCAGTTCATCCCATCAACAGAGCCTATCGTTTCTACCTCCTAAATATTTCTTGAGCTACTTTTTGTCCCTAGTGCCACCACCATCTATCAGCTGGACTGTTGCTATAGCTGCCTTACTGGTTTCCCTTGTTTCTTGTTTTCTTCTATTTTTTTAAAGTATAGCACGAGCTTTTAAAAACACGAATGATATTATGCTATTCACCTCCTTATAACCTTTCATGACTTTTAGTGTCACGTAGAATAGAAAACACTTTTCTTACCAAAGGCTAGAGAGCTCTATGTGTTCTGGCTATTTTTAACATTTCATTGCAGTCACCCTTTTCCTCTATAATCAGACTACTCTGATCTCAAGGGTTAGTTCTTGAAAGACGATCATGTTCTTTCATGACTTTGGTTTTTGCACCTTATTTTCTATTTCTGGCATGTTCCTTCTCTGTTCCTTACATCCTGGCTCTTTTGCATCCTTCTTCAGGTCTCAGCTTACGTCTTACCTTCAAGAAGTCTTTGACCACTCTAAGTGGGACTTCCTTCAGCTTCTGCTGTGTTCACTCCCTTCTCCCACTTGTTACTTATTTACTGTTTTGTAATTGTTTATTTGGTTGTCTGTCTCCCTTTCCAGAATGCAGGGACCATTTCTGCATTCTGCACTACTGCACACCCAGAATCTATTACAGATCCTGGCATGTAGCTGATGCATAAATATTTGTTGAATGAAAAACTATACATTGTATTATACTATTGGTATTGCTGAAACTATTGTGTAAATAGAGGAGTCGTGGGAAATTTCGATTAACATCATAATCTGGTAAATTGAGAAGACAACACATACTAGTGGAGCACTCATGCATAGTTCGAGGTTATGACTCACAGTAGAACAAAGATGAGGGAATAGTCCTAAAAGTTTTGTATTGAAATAATGAAAAGCAGTCACATTTTGATAATACAAGCTTCCTAGCTTACTCTTTCTGTCATCTTCTTTTCCTAACTGTAAGAGAGCCTCATAATTATGAGGCCTATTACTAGAGTAAGGCTGTCAAAGGCAGCAAAATGTCTTTCTGTTTGCAAGAATAAGATAAACTTGACACATGTGGTGGGGGAAGAAGGTTTCAAAAGTTTAAGAATCTGTGTTGTCTTAACGAATAGATGCTGCTTTAACTTGGGTTATTTCCTAATGGCACGCATGAAGTTTGGATCATATGATTTGACTTTAGCTGTAGTCCTTAGCTATGGAGAGGAGCATCAGCAACCTATGACACATAAATTAAAAATATAATGCCAGGGCCCTTCCCCAGCCCCTCTGATAGAGGATCTCTTGGTATTTCTAGATGTTCCAGGTTAGTCTGATTAACACCCTTGGTTAGGAACCATTGGAAGGATCTGGTTGCCAGTTTAAGGGGACCTTCAAGCAAACCTTTAGGTCTTCATAGTTAAAAAAAAGAAGATTTTTAAAAGTCATGCATATGTTGTGGCTAAATTATGGTTTAGCCCATACTGCTTTTAATGGCCTGAAACGGTTTTCCCAAATAAATTGTCTTGGTGTAGCTTTCATGTGTGATTTGGTCCAGTTTCATGTTTTTGAAGATACTTATTAGGAAAAGAAAACTTTGTGATTTCTCTTAGTAGCCCACTTAAAAACCTTTTTATTACAGGTCTTCGCATTTAGGCTTAATGTGCATTATTAAAATGTAAAAATACATGTTCCTTTGTTTTCAGTGAAAGTATGTAACAAATAAATGAGGGATTGGCAAACTACTGCCCACTGTTTTTTTATGGCCTATGAACTAAGAATCGTTTTTAGGTAGATTTAAAAAAAAATCAAAAGGATAATATTTTGTGACATGAAAATGTTATGAAATTCAAATTTCAGTTCTTGTGAATGAAGTTTTATTGGGACACAGCCATCCATGCTTAGTAGTGTGCATATTGTCTGGCTGCTTTTACTGCAGTAGCAGAGTTGAGTAGTTGTGACAAAGAGTTTATGGCCCACAAAACCTAAAATATTTACTTTCTGATGCTTTTCAGAAAAAGTTTTCTGAACCCTGTTCTAGATGATACCCATTGTTCATAAATGAATCATTCATGGTTCTGAAGGCATTTAAGAAATCTCTTAGGTTATAAATAATTGTTGTTAGCTCTCTAAGCCTCCATATTACATTTTGTGTATTCTCCTGTCCACTTTGAGCATTTTCTTTTTATTAACACATTTAGTTCATCAAATATTTAAGAGCTTAATATATGCGAAGCTCTTTAGAAACAGTGAGAAGCTGTTTCTAAAGGTACTGTCTCAGCTGTTACAGAGTTCACTCATTGGGCGCTTTAAATTTTCTTTTTTCTTAAGGTCAGCATGCTGGTATAGTGGGGAAGGGAAACTTAATAACAAGTGGAGTAGAGAAAGGTTATCATTAAGGGATATAATTTGGAAGTCATTGAGTACTTCCATTAATTCTGCCTGTAGTCTGAATGTGGAGATTAACATCTAGAAACTTCCTTGAAATAAAATCAATTTCTTTGTCATCTCTAGTACTGTCTAGCTAGGCACACAGTCAAAATATAGTGTATATAGTGATTCAAATCTCAAATATTGAAAATTTTTGGAGGCTGTAGTCACTGTTGAAAGCATATAGTTCATTTTTTTATAAATATAGCTCTTTGCTATTTGATACCTTTATATAAAATTGGCTAACCCCTTTCTTTGATTTATCGGCAACAGTGACTGTTACCAGTTGTCTCTTACTTTGGTATGGGGGTGGCAAATATGATTAGATTGAAAGGGTACATGACTGAGCTACAAACAGACCTGGATTTGAATGTTAACTGAATGGCTTATTAGGTAGTCTTACATTAATATTGCTAGTCAGTTTTCTTGTGATATTTTGAGGAATTATATCTTCTTTATGAGGTTGCTAGGAAGATTCAGTGAGATAGGCTCAGAAACAAAGTTGCTAGGAATTTAATTATGCTACCTTGTTAAGTATGTCAAAGGCAGAATTCAGTATTTAGCTGATCTACAAGGCAGTATCCTAAAATTATGCTGTAAAAGATACTAAGATGCTGTAAGTGACTCAGAAACCTGGCGACTTTATAATGCATTTGATTCTTAGAATACTGTCACTTTAACAGAGTAAGATACAGGAATGAACAAATACTTATTAAATTACTAAAATACGAAATTTATTGATACATGTAAGGTGACATTTGCTTAAAGATTGAAAAATTTGCAGTACTATTTCCTTGCTTTAGAAAATACTTCAGCAATTTGTTTTTGCCTTGAGGCAAAATGATTGAGTAGTTGCCACATTTCTTTTGTACAAAGTCCATTTCATAGGCCACCTAGATTTTATGCTTAGAAACATTTCCTTAACGTTATATTTCAGTATTTGGCTAACCTATATAGGGTTAAATTATATAACCCTAATATCTATAACCCTAACTTCTTGGACAAATATTATTTCTAATAATACATTTATGTATTTGGTTCTGCAAATATATGCAAAAATATACGTAAAAAGGTATACAGATGTCTTGCATACTTGCTATATCTATATCTATCTGTCTGTCTATATATTTTTTAATGTAGACCTTTTTCATTCTCTTTAATGACTATGTGGTAGTCCGCCACCCCCTCTCACCTGGACAACTACAATAACCTCCTAAATGGTCTTTCTGCTTTGCTACTGCCCCCTATTGTCTTTTTTCCCCCTTATAGCTGCTAGAGTGAACTTTAGAAAGCCTAAATCATATATCACAGTGCTTCACTGGCTTCCCAGTATGCTTTGGATTTTATTTTACATCCTTCCTGATCTGATTCTCATCTCTCTCTCTCCATGGTTCCCTGCCTTCTAGTTCACTGGTGACCTTTTAATACCTTTACCATATTAAGCTCATTCCTTCATTTTCACTTGTTTTCTGCCCCATCTTTATGTGGCCAGCTGCTCCTCCTCTGATGAAATGTCTCTTCCTCACAGGCCTTCCCTGACCACCTGCTAGAGTAGCACACCTTCCACCTCATAAGCTTGTTTATTAGCAGTTTTCACTCTAAAGTTTCTTTTTGTTTTTATTGCTTAATTCCCTAACAGTAGACTATTAGCTTCGCTATATGTATGACCTTGATTCTTTTACTCATTGTAATACCAGTAATATAAAGGGTGTTAAAATTTGTTTGGTGGGTGAATATATTCCATTTAATGGATAAATTATTTTTTATTCAGTCCCATGTTGATGGACATTTGAATAATTTCCATCTTTTTCCCTATGAATGCTTCAGTGTACAGAACTGTTGGCATGCTTTTGGCAGTATTTTCACTGAATACATTCCTGTTACAAAAATTGAATTTTTAAGTCAAAGGGTAGTTAGACTTCTATTTAATGTATAGTGCCAGCTTACTGTCAAACGTTTCTGCTAATTTAACCACATTTTTAATTAGTGGTAGATATTATCAGTCTTTTCAGTCTTTGCCATTCTGATAAGCAAAAAGTAAATAGGTTTAATTTTGTATATATTCATTGATCACTTTGTTTTTCCTTTGAAATGCTATTTCTTGCTCTTTCCCTGCAGTGTAAAGCTTTTTTTCTTATTGACTTGTTCCCAGTTTTTTGTGTACTATGGATATTAGCCTTTAATTATGTTACACATGTTCTAGTATGTCATTTTTTGGATTACTTTATATGCGGTGATTTGTTGCTCAGATTTTAAAAACTACACACAACAAATTATGTTTCCCTTTTTGGTTTTAATTTCAACTCATGCTTAATCAGTTAATGAATTGGGCATGGTTTTATGCTTATATATACACATATTTTATCTCATTGTTTTATTTTTTACATGTAAATAATGAATATAGGTTTAATTTTAATGTAAAATAAGGATGAAGAAATGATAGTTGGAATTACAAGCCCATTTCTCCTAATACTTTTAATCAAGCAATCCACTAATTGAAATATTACCTTCTTATTTATGAAATTGCCACGTTACATCTGGATGTTTTTCTGCCTCCTGCAGTCTCTTACCCATTTCTTCCCAATAATACAATACTTGAATTGCTGTGGTTGTTGATTTATGTTATCTTAGTAATGTGATTGAACTGGTTCCTTCTTATATTTCTTCTAAAATCAAGACAAGAACAAGACATATCTTCCCATTTACTCTTGTATATATCTCATTTTACTGTTATGAATGAAATCTCTTTGTCCTATTTTTGTACAGGAAAATAGTTTTTGTATAGAAAAATAGTTTTCGTATGTAATTGTGATGGCCACTTATATTAAAAATTTAGTTAAACTAAAAGTTGTTTTCCGTTCAGCCTTGTCAGACTATAAAATCCACACAAAATGGGTATAAAAGTGTCTCAGGAATGTTAGCTGGTATCCTAAAGTTTAAAAGTGTTCAGTCAATCATTTTGTGAAGTTGGGAGAAACAGGATTTTCAGTTGGGAGATGTAGTGGAAACACTGTCTCACACAGCTGCAATCTTTATCCTTCTAAAATAGACTTGTAGCCTTGTTAGCATTTGTAACTGCTACCTTTTCAAGGAGATGGTAATATTTTATCTTGGTATTTGAGACTTGAGTTAGTAATGTTTAAGGTGATTTACCGAAAGTGTACATAAAATACTAATGTCTCTTTTAGTTAGCTCCATTTTAATTGTTCTTTAAAAAATTAAGTACAAAGATTTTTATTTTCAATTTACATTTGGGCTTTAAATTATTTTATCTGAAATGCTATTTTCTTAATTCAGTTTTTGCTATACAAGATAACAACACCTGTATACTCACTTCTCAGATTAACAGATAGTTTTGCTATTTGTTTGATTTGTTTTAAAACAAAACCCAAAAACTGCTAAAGAATTGAAGTCATCTTTTTTTTTTTTGAGACAGGATTTCACCCCAGTTGCCCAGGGTAGAGTGCAGTGGCATAATCATGGCTCACTGCAGCCTTAACTTTCCAGTCTCAAATGATTCTCCCACCTCAGCCTCCCAAGTAGCTGGGACTACTGGGGCATGTGCCACCATACCCAGCCAATTTTTTAAATAAGTTAAAAAATAATATTAGTATTTTTAGTAGAGTCAGGGTTTCACCATGTTGCTCAGGCTGATCTTGAACTCCTAGACCCAAGCAATCCATCTGCCTTGGCCTCCCAAAGTGTTGGGATTACAGTTGTGAGCCACCACCCCTGGCCGAATTGCAGCCATCTTTAATACTTTTTTCCATCCTATTCCCTTTGCTGACCCCAGGCCTACTCTATTGATAGCCCCACTATTAAGAAGCTATTAAATATTCTTTGTATACTTTTACTTCGTAAACTGTATGAAGCATTGTTTTGTTTTTTAACTTAATTGTATAAAATTATATTTTGGAAATTATAGAACATGCGCCTGTGAGATAAAGCCTACTCAGGATGTATCTTAAAGGAGATAGCTGTGTTTCAACATAGTCAGTCTTTTTGGCTGCTTATGTTAACATAAGTTGGAGGAAAACGATCTGCTTTTTGTGATAATTTGTTCTTGGAGATGGAGTGAAAGATTGCTTTAAGACGTTGTCTTTTTTTTCCCTGAAGGACCAATACTATTTATTTTAGGATTATGTCACTGACCAAAGATACTGTATGGAGTTACTCATTGGTGAGACTAACAGTAAATCAACATGCAAAGGGTATTTCCATAATCTAATTATTTTAAATAGTAAAATTATATTCTAAGACATACAGTTGGCCTAAGTGTGCTATATCAATGAATGTTCAAGGGGCTTTTTATGTATAATGTATACATGTACTTCACAAAAATATAAAAGGATGACATTAAAAATCTGGCAAGGCAAAAGGCTACATTACATATAGTAAATAAATAAGCATTTAAACTTATCAGAATTTAGAAAACCTTGTAGGATGGATGGGGTGATGGTATGTATGTTAGGTGTGTGGACATACTTATTAAAAGTTGTGTGAGATAACAGCTAATGCTGACCAGTCCTTGGTAAGATGGCTACTTGTTCAATACGTCCTGCGAAAATTATGTCAGTTTATGCTCTGTCAGTATTTTGGAGCTGTGCATGAAGGGACTTAAAATTCTTACCCTTTAACTCAGTAATACTATTTCTAGAACTTCTGGTGGTGGAGGAATTAAGAGAATTATTTATATGCGAAGTTTTTTATTGCAGCATTATTGGAATAGACAAAATGGCAGAACAAGCTAAGAATGGAAGAGGTATGCTTATAGTATAGACATATGATACAATCCAGATGATATTTTATAATAGTCTTCATAAGGAATTGATTTTTATATTTTTATTTAAAAATACATCACAGTAAGTTTAATATGTCAAATATACGAAAATGTCATCATTTACTGTGTGGTGGATTCATATGATGGAGCTGATAAATAAAAATACTGATTTATACTAAGCATATATTACTTTATGGCTGAGGTAGGAAGACAATTATGAAGAAATGAAGAGATCATTCTGTAAGCATCCTAATTTTTCCCAGCCATAAAGAGATTTCACATATTTATTTTTTCATTTACCCTCTGTTTCCTACCTGAGAAGATTTCATATTTCTAATAGCCATTTGTGTACCTATTTAAAGACAATACCAAAGGCATACATTTTAGTGTTCAGAGGAGCAAGGGTCATTTGATGTTTGATAGCTTATTGGCCATTCTAGGATGACAAGACACTTCGAGAACACACACACATACCCCAGGATGGCAAGACACCTTGAGCGCGCGCATACACACCCACACACCCGTGTGCGCACCCCCCCCCCCCCCCCCGAAGAAAGCTGTGAAGGAAGAAAGCAGAAAGGAAACTGGAGTGAGTTGTAACTTAAAATGTTAGTGTTGCATGAAATGTGGTAACACAGGAAGATTTGAGGAAACTGCATACATTTACTAGTGGCAAAGTATTACTGGCGACAGTTAATGAAAATGCATATGCATGTGTTTTTAGATTTACAAATTAAATTTTACTAAGAACTTTTCAAAAACCCCTGGAGATTTATCAAAAGTTTATCATGCTTATGCAATAGAGTAGCACTTTCTAACTTTAAAACAGGGAATAATTCTTTGGCTCTTGATTATTGTTAACGTGAATTAGAATTGCTAGTATAAAACTGTGGTTTTAAAATATGTGTACTTTATTTTTATGTAGCAGATTTACTCCTAGTTAATAATACTCAAACGTCTTGAAAACGAAGGTCATTAAGATAATCCTGTCCTGTTGGGAAGAGGAAATATAACTTTAGAGTGAAATCTATTATATATTAGTTGTGTCAAGATTTTTGCCATTGACGTTGACAGGAGATATTTATAGGGTTAAAATCAGAAATAGCAAGATGAATTTTGAAGTATCCTTTATAAATTACATAGTTGGAAAGAGTATCATGTTCATATTGCCAAAATAAGATGCATGGATGCATCAGACTGAATGGAAAATACATGAGAGGTTGGCCATCCCCTCTTTGTCAGAACATCACTTGGTGGTAAAGCTGTCAGAACACACAGTATTCTAATGTAGCCTGTAGCTTAGTGATCACCTGTCTTGAAACATTTAGTGTAGTACTTACACAAACCTAGATGGCATAGTGTACTGCACACCTAGCCTGTTGCTCCTAGGCTGTAACCCTGTACAGCATGTTACTGTAGGCACTTGAAACAGTGGTATTTGTGTATCCTTTTTTTTTTTTTTTTTAAAGAGACAGAGTCTTGCTTGTTGCCCAGGCTGGATGCAGTGATGTGAGCATAGCTCACTGTAACCTTGAACTCCTAGGATCAAGTGATCCTCTTTGCCTAAGCCTCTGAGTGGAGGACTACAGGCACAAACTACCACACTTGGCTAATTTTTAAATTTTTTTTTGTAGAGATGGAATTTCACTGTCTTGCCCAATCTGGTCTTGGAACTCTTGTGCTGCAGCAATCCTCCCTCCTCCCAAAGTGCTGGAATTATGAGCCACTTCGCCTGGCTTGTTTGACTAAACATAGAAAAGATCTAGTAAAAATACAGAATTACAGTCTTACAGGGCCACTGTAGAATATGTAGTCCATCTTGACTGAAATGTCATTATGTGGTGCATGATTGTACTTCATAATTTTTAAGAACTCCTCCCTCTTGATTGGTACTTAGTGAATTTTTATCATTTTTCTTTCTTGTTAAGTCTTTCTGAAATGCCTACTAGTTGGACTTTTGATCTCCTGAATCGATCATTATTTCTTTTGTATTTTTTGTCTTTGGCATTTTTTTGTACTCTAGGAAGTTTTCTCAACTTTAGTTTCTATTCCGTTTTTTAAAAATTTATTCTCTTCAGTCTTTATGGAGATACTAAATTGTTTTGTTTCACTCTCTACCATACTCCTAAAAGTTTCATCTCAGTTTCTGTGGAGTTAATTTTTCTGTTGTTTTTTAAAAAACATTTTCCTAAAGTGATTGGTAAGTTTTGGCTAATTGGGAGCGCTAGAATTGGGACCTTAATGGTTGGCAGGGTGTGGTGGAGGAGAAGCCGGCCTTAGTCTGAAGGCTCAGGCCAGAAAAAGGAGGAAGGCTTTCCTTTTCCTTTCTGGAGCAGTGTTCTGCCCTAGTTCTTGCTGGGCAATCTGTTTGATATCTTTAGTGGTTAATGCTCAGATTTTTAGTATATTTGCATCTGCCTCCAGAGCAGGTACAAGGGTGAGAGGGTCTTTGCTGTTGCGTAATTAGATCCCCATTTCCACCCTTTGTTTTTACTTCTCTACCTGTCAATAGGTTTTGCCCTCTTTTACCTCATAGGGTCAGTGAAGAGCAAGATGAATTTTTATTTATGTTGTGTAAATTTTAAAAGCTAAAAAATATATACGTAATGTTGGTAAGTCCCAGTGTACAAATGGCTGTTGTAAATTTGGAACATGAACTTGATTTTTTCCATTATAAAAATGAAATCATTATAAATCATGATCAGGTTACTAGGTCAGCCTGTACAGACAGAGTTTACCCATTATTGTGGATAAATGTTTTGCCTTTGCAGCAACAACAAGGAAAAACAGTACTATAAAGTTCTTGGAAGCCGATGTATCAAAGCACTTCTTAAATAGCTATATAGCCCACAGACATGACCAGTTGGTTTCTGAGTCTGTTGGCATTGGCCAAAGGACAAACTCAGTGTAGAACATGTTTTGAGTCTCCTTTTGCAGAACTATATTGTAGATTGGAGTGGGGAACCAATTTTTTAGAAGGGTGGTGAAGTAAATAGCCACTGACAGGCAAAAGAAGGTAAGGCCGGGTGTGGTGGCTCACATCTATAAACCTAGGACTTCGGGAGGTCAAGGCAGGAGGATTGCTTAAGACCAGGAGTTATGAGACCAGCCTGGGCAACACAGTGAGACCCCCATCTCCACCAAAAAAAAAAAAATGCTAGGCCAGTTGGCACCCCAGCTACTCCAGAAGCTGAGGTGGGTGGGAGGATTGCATTAGCTTAGGAGTTCAAGGCTGTAGTGTTCTATGATCATGCCACTGCACTCCAGCCTAGATAACAGGGCAAGAACCTGTCTGAAAAAAAAGAAAATGGAAGCTAAAACACAGCCTCAGCGTGCACAGAACTAGGGTGCCTTCCAGCATAGTATTTTCAACGTGTGGTCTGCAGATAACTTGCCTGCATCCTAGAATGTTCATTAAAAATGGAGATTCCTGTGCTTCACTCCAGTCCTATTAAAGCAAAACATGAAACACATAATCCTGATTAGTAAATTATCCAAAAATATAAGATTCTCAAGGACTGAATCACCGTTACTATTTCCTGTCCTTCATTTCGCATTGTACATAAATTGTCAGTTGTTTCTACTGTGGACACTGAAACAACTGTCTACAACTCTTGTCAGCTGTAGATGTCAAATGATCCTGGTGATTGTAAAAATCAAGTGTTTTTACAGGAAGAGCAGTTTTAGAAATAATAAACACATGCTCTTTTACATAGAGAAAATAGGACACAGCAAGGAGCTTCCTTCTTCATTAAACATTGACACATCTTTGTGCCTTCATTGAAAACAAAGGCTGGATGTAGTCACTCATGCCTGTAATCCTAGCACTTTGGCTGGCTGAGGCAGGAGGATCACCTGAGGTTAGGCGTTTGAGACCAGCCTCACCAATGTGGCAAAATCACGTCTCTACTAAAAATACAAAAATTAGCCGGACGTGGTGGCAGGTACCTGTAGTCCGAGCTACTGGGGAGGCTCAAACAGGAGAATCACTTGAACCTGGGAGGCAGAGGTTGCAGTGAACCGAGATTACACCACTGCACTCCAGCCTAGGGAACACACCTAAACTGTCAAAAAAAAAAAAAAAAGAAAAGAAAAATATAGTTCACACTTAGATATTTTATTCCATATCTTTACATACCCAATATGTTAGTTTGTAGTTAAAGATGAATTTGTTTGGGACAGATTCTGTAATAAAGGAAATTTAGTTATTAGAAATACCTAGAGGCCGTAAGCCCTTAAACTGTTCTCATTTGCAAATAGTTCCCTGTGTGATGCAGTCTTTTCTCTGAAGGTTGCATAATAGAGTCAAAATACATAAATTAGATGCTAAGATTTATATATATGATATTAATTTTTAAAATATTGATCAAAATAATACTTATCCCTGTTGGTGGTAATTGTATTATTTATAATACATCATTGCTGTAAATTTGAACTTAGAAAAATTTCACTAATAAAGGTGCTTTTGTATTGCCAACTTTCATTTGAAAATTAATTTTTCTTTATGCTAAAAATCTTAAAATTTATTATTCTAGTCACCAAAATTTGCTTTATGAGAAATAATTTTTGATGGCACTATATCAGAAAAGAAAACAACTAACTTGTCAATGAAAATGTGGTGTTTTTAAAATTCCATTGGACCTCTGTTATCCAAAGGGGGATCTGTGAATTTTTCCATGAAAGATTATAAAAGGAAAGACCTTTAGGAATTCAGAGAGCAGCTGATCTTTGAATAGTTTTTTTTCCCTCCCTGGATTTTATTACTATAACTGTATGCAGAATCTCATCACCATCCTGAATATCTGTAATTTAGATTTCTATTATTAATAAAAAGACATGTTTGGGAAGGAGGCATTTTCACTGAATTTCAGCAGTGATGGAGCTGTGGTTGAGGTGTGTGGAGGAGACCTTGAGGTCCGCATTTCATTAAATAACCTGGTAAATGAGGACGTGGGGTGTTTTTGTGGGCATGGTAATGACATTTAACAGGTATCCCAGTGAACTAGGAGTATTAATCAAACTAAATTTAAATCCTAATGACTTTTGATTAACTTTTTTTAGGGTATCTGAAGTATACCATACAACTGTTTTGGAAATCCAGCGTGGACAATGGCTACTCAAGGTTTGTGTCATAAATCTTTAGTTACTGAATTGGGGCTCTGCTTCGTTGCCATTAAGCCAGTCTGGCTGAGATCCCCCTGCTTTCCTCTCTCCCTGCTTGTCAGGCTACCTTTTGCTCCATTTTCTGCTCACTCCTCCTAATGGCTTGGTGAAATAGCAAACAAGCCACCAGCAGGAATCTAGTCTGGATGACTGCTTCTGGACCCTGGATGCAGTACCATTCTTCCACTGATTCAGTGAGTAACTGTTAGGTGGTCCCTGAAGGGCTTAGGTATTTCATCACTGAGCTAACCCTGGCTGTCATTCTGCTTTTCTTGGCTGTTTTTCAGATTTGACTTTATTTCTAAAAATATTTCAATGGGTCATATCACAGATTCTTTTTTTAAACATTAAAGTAACATTTCCAATGTACTAATGGCAATACCATTTCATATTTATAGCTGATTTGATGGAGTTGGACATGGCCATGGAGCCAGACAGAAAAGCAGCTGTTAGTCACTGGCAGCAACAGTCTTACCTGGACTCTGGAATCCATTCTGGCGCCACTACCACAGCTCCTTCTCTAAGTGGTAAAGGCAATCCTGAGGAAGAGGATGTGGATACCTCCCAAGTCCTGTATGAGTGGGAACAGGGATTTTCTCAGTCCTTCACTCAAGAACAAGTAGCTGGTAGAGTATTATTTTTCCTTGCCTTACTGAAAGTCAGAATGCAGTTTTGAGAACTAAATAGTTAAGTTATTATATCATAGTTTAAATAAAATGTTGTGGTGAAGAGAAGGGAGTAATTGCAATGTTGCTTTTACCATTTAGGATAGCAGATACTTAGGTAAATGCTGAACTGTGGATAGTGAGTGTTGAATTAACATTTTCCAGATATTGATGGACAGTATGCAATGACTCGAGCTCAGAGGGTACGAGCTGCTATGTTCCCCGAGACATTAGATGAGGGCATGCAGATCCCATCTACACAGTTTGATGCTGCTCATCCCACCAATGTCCAGCGTTTGGCTGAACCATCACAGATGCTGAAACATGCAGTTGTAAACTTGATTAACTATCAAGATGATGCAGAACTTGCTACACGTGCAATCCCTGAACTGACAAAACTGCTAAATGATGAGGACCAGGTAAGAGTGACATGGCTAGCTTTTCAGTCTGCTTTGAAGGAAATGCTCAAGGGGAGTAGTTCCAGAATGTCTGTCCAATACCAGTACTTGAAAACTAATGATGTTTCTTAATTCCTTTATTATAGGTGGTGGTTAATAAGGCTGCAGTTATGGTCCATCAGCTTTCTAAAAAGGAAGCTTCCAGACACGCTATCATGCGCTCTCCTCAGATGGTGTCTGCAATTGTGCGTACCATGCAGAACACAAATGATGTAGAAACAGCTCGTTGTACTGCCGGGACCTTGCATAACCTTTCCCATCACCGGGAGGGCTTGCTGGCCATCTTTAAATCTGGAGGCATTCCTGCCCTGGTGAAAATGCTTGGGTAAGAAACACTGTCAGAATGCCGGAAGCTAAAAAGTAGAAGAGTATAGTCACAATATTTCTCATGAGGCTTTTTTCTTCTTCCCAGTTCACCAGTGGATTCTGTGTTGTTTTATGCCATTACAACTCTCCACAACCTTTTATTACACCAAGAAGGAGCGAAGATGGCAGTGCGTTTAGCTGGTGGGCTGCAGAAAATGGTTGCCTTGCTCAACAAAACAAATGTTAAATTCTTGGCTATTACGACAGACTGCCTTCAAATTTTAGCTTATGGCAACCAAGAAAGCAAGGTAAGAGAATTGTTCTTTATGTGGTTTTCATGGAGCATCAGAGATTGACAATGTCATATCATTCCAGGCAGTGTTCCTAACCTTTTTGGCATCAGGGACCAGTTTCGTGGAAAACAATTTTTCCGTGAATGGGGTTGTGGGGATGGTTTCTGGATGACACTGTTCCATCTCAGATCATCAGGCATTAGATTCTCATAAGGAGCGTGCAGCTGAGATCCCTCACGTGTGCAGTTCACCCTAGGGTTTCCACTCCTACGAGACTCTCAGGCTGCAGTTGATCTCATGGGAGGTGGAGCTCAAGCCGGGTAATGCTCACTCACCTCCTGCTGTGCAGCCCAGCTAATTTCTATTTTAAATTTTTGAGTTTTCATATGTAAAGCACTGTGCTAAGTAGTAGGGATATGATAGGCAAGCTTCTCTTCACACTTTTGTTCTTAGGTGGGATGTAGATGTTGGGAATAATAACCTAGTTAATATTTAATTTATGTAGTGGGAAGAAGTGGGGCTATGAGAGCACATAACACAAGTGAAACAGACCCTCTTTTTTCAGGGTTCAAGGAGGCCTCTTGGAAGGAGTGATAGTTCAGTTCAGTGTTCAGGAATGAGAAGGGATTTGCGAGGTGAAGGTTAGGTAAGAAAATGGCATCTTTGAAAGGAAGGAAGGAGGTGGAAAATTTTTGAGAATTTAAGAAATACTAAGAGTGAGGAGGAAGAAAGGCTTGAGGTGAGGCTGTTGAGAGAGACTCAGCATGTCTCAGGGCTTTGTAGAACATGTTTAAAAGCACAGTAGGAAATTTCAGAATGGTGAAATGATGAAATTTGTTTTTAGAAAATTGGGACAGTGTCAAGAGGGAGGATATTCAGGGAATGAAAGGGCAAGAGTGAATGATCCTTTTATGGTATCTCTTTTTAAGGTGGATATAATTAGGAAAATTAAAGAGCCAATTGATTAGGAGTTTTAAGTACCAGTTCTGGTTCAAATTTCAGTGAATCAGTTTTGAGGGCATTACTGTTGCATACCATCATGGATTCAAAATTTTTTTTTTTTTTCTATGAGCAGTGTGAGAAGAAGGAAATTGGACCCAAACTGATGCATTCTTGGGAGGACTGGGATGTCTGAATTTGAGTGAAATGCTTTAAAGGGACAAGTTGGGTAGGGCCCCAGAATGGAGATCTGAGTGATGGCGTCCAGGAATACATTTAGGTCCAATGGCAAGCTGACTGAAATGCTTGTATAATAAAATAGGTTGGTAATACGGCTTTTCTCAGGCATTTGATCGAGATTCCATGACTAACAGTATATGTACATCTTTCTAGCTGATTATACTGGCCAGTGGTGGACCCCAAGCTTTAGTAAACATAATGAGGACCTACACTTATGAAAAACTACTGTGGACCACAAGCAGAGTGCTGAAGGTGCTATCTGTCTGCTCTAGTAATAAGCCGGCTATTGTAGAAGCTGGTAAGTATATGTATCTATTCTGAGTCTTGTGTACAGCGTCTGTAGTTCTATTTAGATTACTTTTCTTAGGAAAAAGGTGATAGAACTTTAACGACTGAAAATAGATGGCCTTACTCAGTTTGCAGCCAAGATTACATTCAAAGTGCGTGTCACCTGGATTGTAGCTAAATATTTTAAGACTAGGTAGAGTTCTTATTATCCATCAAAAATTAATGGCACATATTATGCTTGATAAAATTCGTAATTTGTTTTGAGTAAACCTAAGATTTGCTAACAGACCTATGAATTTATAGGAGAAATGACAAATTCTAATATAGTACAATTTTATGTAGTAAAATGATTGCTTTATTAGATGCTCATGAGCAGTGTTTTTTTAACTTTTAGGTTCATTATATTAGGTAAATTGCATGTCATCTCACTTAATAAGCAAGAACATCTGGTGTTTGGTTTTCTGTTCCTGTGTTAGTCTGCTTAGGATCATGGCCTCCAGCTCCATCCATGTTGCTGCAGAAGACATCTTGTTCTTTTTTTATGGCTGCACGGTATTCCATAGTATATATGTACCACAGTTTCTTTATCTAGTCTACCATCGATGGGCATTTAGGTTGATTCCATGTCTTTGCTATTGTGTAATGCTGTGATGAACGTCTGCGTGCATGTGTCTTTATGGTAGAAAGATTTCTTTCTCTTTGGATGTATACCTAACAGAAGGATTGCTGGGTTGAATGGTAATTCTGTCTTAAGCTTTTTGAGAAATCACCAAATTGCTTTCCACAGTGGCTGAACTAATTTACTTTCCCCACCAGCAGTATACAAGCATTCTCTCTTTCTCAGCATCCTTGCCAGCATGTGTTATTTTTGACTTTTTTATTAGTAGCCATTCTGATTGGTGTGAGATGTTATCTCATTGTGGTTTTGATTTGCATTTCTCTAATGATCAGTCATGTTGAGCTTTTCTTCATATGCTTCTTGGCCACTTGTATGTCTTCTTTTGAAAAGTGTCAGTTCGTGTCCTTTGTCCACTTTTTAATGGAGTTGCTTCTTTTTTGCTCGTTAATTTTATTGTAAACTCTGGATATTAGACCTTTGTCAGATGCATAGTTGGCAAATTCTTTCTTTCATTCTGTAGGTTGTCTGTTTACTCCGTTGATTTCTTTTGGTGTTCTGAGCTCTTTATCCTGTCCCATTTGTCAATTTTAATTTTTGTTGCAGTTGCTCTTGGCATCTTAGTCATGAAATCTTTGCCAGGTCCTATGTCCAGAATGGTTATTTCTTAGATTATCTTCCAGGGTTTTACAGTTTTGGGTTTTATATTTAAGTCTAATCCATTCTGAGTTGATTTTTGTGCATGGTAAAACAAGGGGCGCGGTTTCAGTCTTGCATGTGGCCAGTCAGTTATCCCAGCACCGTTTATTGAATGGGGGGTCTTTCCCCATTGCTTCTGTTGACTTGTTAGGTGTGCGGCCTTGTTTCTGGGCTCTGTTGTGCTCCTTGGTCTGTGTGTCTGCTTTATACCAGCACCATGCTGTGACTGTAACCTTGTCTTAATAGTATAGTTTGAAGTTGGGTAAAGTGATGCCTCCAGGTTTGTTGTTTTTGCTTGGGATTGCTTTGGCTATTCAGGCTCTTTTTTGGTTTCATATGAATTTTTAAATAGTTTCTGGTTTTATTTTTATTATTTCTGCGAAGAATGCCATTGGTAGTGATAGGAATAGCATTGAATCTGTGAATTGCTTTGGGTAGTGTGGCCATTTAACAATATTAATTCTTCCTATCCATGAGCATAGAATGTTTTTCATATGTTGGTGTCATCCCTGATTTCTTTGAGCAGTGCTTTGTAATTCTCATTGTAGAGATCTTTCACCTCCCTGGTTAGCTGTATTCCTAGGCATTTTATTCTTTTTGTGGCTGTTGTAAATGGGATTGCATTCTTGATTTTGGTTTGCAGCTTGAATGTGGTTGGTGTATCAAAGTGCTTCTGACTTTTGTACATTGATTTTTATATCCTGAAACTTTGATGAAGTTTATTGGATCAAGGAGTTTTTAGTCAGACCTTATACTTTATCTAGGTATAGAATCATATTGTTTGCAAAGAGACTTCCTATTTGGATGCGTTTTATTTCTTTCTCTTGCCTGATTATGAGCAGTGTTTTGCCCTGATATTCTGTATTCTCAGTTAATAGATGGTCTAAGTTTGAACAACAGTTTTTTTTTCTATTCTATTTTTTTTTTTTAAATAGGTGCACTCCTATAAGTACACCACTCCTGTCCCAGTATTCTAAGTATTTTTAAGGAGTAAACTTGTATGTGGTAGTTTGTATCTTGTGTATGTTGGCAATTGGGGAAAATAGTTGTACTAGGGCCTCTTATATTGGGGTGTGTGCGTGTTATTCTTTAGCTACCCAGCATTTTTTATCCTTTCAGTACAACATTTACCCAGAATTTCAAAGCAAGCCTCAAATCAGTATTGAAAGAGGGAAAAATATAAAGGCATTTAATGGAAGAAAATGTTGAGAGTAAAGTATAGGGCTAGCAACATGTATTTTTCCCACTTACTGAGAGTAATTTTACTTGGGAATTTATGAGAAAGACATTATGATTGCTCCAGGTAACTGCTGGCAGTGGAACCATAGGCTTGGTGATAGACAAATGTGGCTGAGTTCATATTAGAATGAGGGGATATAAATTCTGTCAGCTGTTTCAGCAGTAACCTGTAGTGTAAGCTAAAAATACTGATTTTTAGATTTATGTAATCAGAATCCCTGTAGTGTTAATTTTGACATCAAGTCTTATAGTTTTTATATGAAGTGACTGGAAGGTCTATAAACAGCCGGACATGTGTGGGACTGGAAGCCCAAGAATCTTGAAGCTCTGTCGGGCTATTCTTACATTCGTTCATTCTGAACATAGCATCTAAGATATTTTAAGAAATGGACTAGGCACCTGGTACGCATGGGCAACACAGTAGACAGGGTCCCTGTGCTTATTCTTACTGTCTAGTGGAGGTGACCAAAATAATGAAAAATATGTAGTATTCATAAATCAGAACGAATGTTGTGAGAGAAATGAACAGCAAATAGCGGTGAGAATCAGTCAGGGAGGGGACTTGGCTAATTAGACGAGAGGGAAAGGGCCTTCTTGAAAGGGGATGTTAAATGGGACTGCAGGATGAGAAGGAACCTATCTCTTGTCTATATGAGAAGTCAGGGTTAAATGTTTTCCAGGTAGAGAAAAGGCATACCATGTGCTATGTCTTAGGACAGGGGTGTCCAGTCTTTTGGCTTTCCTGGACCACATTGGAAGAAGAATTGTCATGGGCTACACATAAAATACACTAATGATAGCTGATGTACTACAAAAAAATTGCAAAAGAATCTCATAATGTTTTAAGAAAGTTACACATTTGTGTTGGGCTGCATTCAAAGCTGTCCTGGACCATGTGGCCCATGGACTGCAGGTTGGACAAGCTTGCCTTAGAAGGAAAGAGATTGTGGAGATCCAGGTGCTAAAGAGAAACTCTGCATAAACAGAACTTAGTAAGCAGTGAGGCAGATGGTCTGGTATGAGATGAGGTTAAGGTTAGGTAAGCAGAGCCGTAACATTCAGGACTTCCTAGGTTTCTATAAAGACATTTACTATTCATGGAGTTTATTCATGCCTTATTCCCGCTTTGGAGCCATAAATACAGAATACTTTGGTCAGTTTGGAAGGCTAGGTGGGGTTCAAATTCTAAATGGTTCCTCAAGGTTATACTAAAGAATTGTCTATCATCTCAAAAAGATGCTGAGACACTTTTGACGGTTGTTTATCAATGGCAAAGCACCACAGTGGTGTGTTTAAAATATTAATAGTAGCTTTATATGGATTAACAGTTTGACCAAAAGCTAGAGGACGAGACTGCTGAGATGTTACAGGTTTTTAGGAATGAAATAGTTTGGTTTTAGAACTATAGAGCAAAGGAGAAATGCCTGAGACATCTGAAAGAATCATAGAATGTAATAATATAGGAGCTAAGGGAGCAACCAAAAATGGTTTGTGGAGGGGACATTGGTGTCACGAAGATAAATGGAACCTTCAGAAGGCATCCTTTATTTTTGAACATAATAATTTAAGAAGCTGACTTAAAAGGTCAGTAGGTAGCTGGAAATGTATGATACTAGAATGCAGCAGAGGCAGGCTAGAGATTGGAAGTTTCCCTCTTAGTATGTAGGGATAAGGGCAGCAGGGAAGGGGAGGTGGAGGTACCCGAGTCATTGGCATGGGACTTTTTTTACCCTAGAACTGCAGAACATGTGTGTTTTAAAAGTCTCTGTAGGCCATTCTGATGGACATCTGGTGTTAAAATCCATTCTTTTAAAGTTAATGGTTGTATAAAGGGAGGGAATGAAGTCTTAATGAGGGAAAGAAGGTAGTCATTTCACAAATACTGAGCATCAGTCGCATGCAGGTCATTCTGTTAGCAGCTGGAGCTTCTATGAGAAAGGAACCCACTCATCTCTATGATCTTTGTCTTGTAGGGAAAGTTGACTAACTTTTAGTCATGATAAACACTGTGAAGGAGAAGTTCAGGGTATGTTAAGAATTACAGCAAATAGACCTCATCTGAAGAAATAAAACAGACCTAAAAGATAAAGAAGGAGACGAGGAAAAGTATCTCTTACTACATTCAGAAGTGATTTAAGTTGAAGCTGGATGGGTGAAGTTAATCTAGTATGTGGGCATTGGGCTTCCATATATCCTCCTTTTCCAGAGTAAATGTCCCTCCTTTAAGGGTCCTAAAGGATGGAAGGTTGTGAACTTTGGGAACACATTTTGTAGTCAGTGAATTGTATAAAATCCCTGGCAGTAAGTGTTTTCCTGCAGTCTTTCTGGATTCTTCTTACCCCAAGAATTTACCTAGCTTCTTTAGGCCTTTAATCAGATGTTACCTTCATGTGAGGTGACCTAATTATCTACTTAAAATTGCAGCTGCACTCCATTGGCTTATTTTTCTCCATAGTACTTTAATACCATCTGACAATACTCTGTAAGGTTTTAATTTATTAATTGTACATTTGTTTGTCTGCCTCTTCAAGTAGATCATAAATTCTGAGGGTAGGAACTTTTGAATATTTTTGCTCACTGGTGTATCTCCAGCTCAGAACAGGACCTGGTACTGAATAAATATTTTCAAAATGATTGAATGGATGAAAAGAAATAAGTAATAGGAATATTACCTAAGGGGGACAGTGGAGATAACAAAGGCTTTTTCTGCTTAGGAAAGGAACAGTAGCCATTTGACAGTCTGTCAGTAGTGAGGTAAACTGGCGAAGCGAGGGAAACTGAGCAACATTCTAGAAAATGAGAGGACATAAAGTACTTAGGTGAAAGGAAGGTAACTCTGGAAATGAAGGACACCTTCTAAGACTAGAAAAGATATTTAGGGTTGATAGGTAACTTCTAGCTAATGACTATTGCCTTATATCCTTTTTAATTTTCTAGGTGGAATGCAAGCTTTAGGGCTTCACCTGACAGATCCAAGTCAACGTCTTGTTCAGAACTGTCTTTGGACTCTCAGGAATCTTTCAGATGCTGCAACTAAACAGGTAAATTCTGAGTAAACTGGCACCGTGGGAATAGAGTCGAGATGAGGATGCACTTGTCCTGACCGTCTGTTTCTGTCTCCATAGGAAGGGATGGAAGGTCTCCTTGGGACTCTTGTTCAGCTTCTGGGCTCAGACGATATAAATGTGGTCACCTGTGCAGCTGGAATTCTTTCTAACCTCACTTGCAATAATTATAAGAACAAGATGATGGTCTGCCAAGTGGGTGGCATAGAGGCTCTTGTGCGTACTGTCCTTCGGGCTGGTGACAGGGAGGACATCACTGAGCCTGCCATCTGTGCCCTTCGCCATCTGACCAGCCGACACCAGGAAGCAGAGATGGCTCAGAATGCGGTTCGCCTTCACTATGGACTCCCCGTCGTGGTTAAGCTACTACACCCACCGTCCCACTGGCCTCTGATAAAGGTACATCGTCAAAGTAGGATTTACCTTTTAGCAGAATTGAAAATGAAGCACCTCTAGCTATTAGATGGCTGTCCAGCCACAGTGATCAGTAAATGGAGTTGTATTCCTTAGTAAGTAGGAAGTATGGCTGCGATAGGGGGAGGATTCTGAAATGTTTGTGTAGTCACAGCCACCTTCAGTTTTTACCAGTAGACTTCGTGTGGTGGGAATTGTTGGCTAAGAAAATGATTTTGTTGAATTGTATGCCAATTCTTCTGTTTTTCAGGCTACCGTTGGATTGATTCGAAATCTTGCCCTTTGTCCAGCAAATCATGCACCTTTGCGTGAGCAGGGTGCCATTCCACGACTAGTTCAGTTGCTTGTTCGTGCACATCAGGATACCCAGCGCCGTACATCCATGGGTGGGACACAGCAGCAATTTGTGGTAGGTGATACCTGTCATCTAAAAGGAATGCATAAATCCAGAGGCTCCTGAACTTCTTTTGTCATTGGTTCCCCCCATCCCTCTTCCTGCAGGGCTGCTAATGACCCCTCCCCACCCCCCCAAAAAAAAATCTGGAACATTTCTATGGCTGCAGAGAAGATAAGGCATAGTGTGGCCCCAGTGATATTTCCTTGGCCACGTCCTTCACATGGTCAGTCTTAAAAAGGTTGGGTTACTATGGGGTTAGGTGTTTCATGCAGTGTTCTCATTTAATCTGCACAAAGGCCCACTTTTTAAAGAAGAGGTAGAGTCTAAGTCTAATTTCATGGCTTCTTATCCCTTGCCTCAGCATGAATTTTGACTGTAAATATTTAGCAGTCTGTTTTCTTTTTTCTGTGAGAGGGTTAAACTTTTTTCATAGACCAAAGAATCTAGTATTGACATATTTAAAAAATAAGCAGTACCATTTCTGGACTCTAATCCACAATAATCTCAGTCTCAAGCGTTTATACTAAGTTTGAGTCTTAAAAGCAGCTTCATTAAAAGTATAAAGACACTTCTGATTTCTCAAGACTTTAAGACTTTATTTAATTAGGTTAGTTTAGAAAGCAAAGATGTAGCCTACCAGATGTTGGGAATCTTGTTTTGCTGGTTGCTCTGCGGATGTACTCACACTGGGCTTTCGCTTTCTTCATTTATTACTGTTGGTATTGGCCCATCTCCATGGGGTGACTTCATAGAATGTGGAGGGGCACCTTTTTTTTTTTTTAATCTCTTTTCTAGGAAGGATGGAGTTTTTGTGTACTTGTAAGGATCAAATTATTTATAAAAGCTGCTAAATGTAGTAGAATCATAACCCCTTTTAAAACTCAAATACAGAAACAGGAGAAACAGATGGTACTTGCATATTGCAAAAGCTAACTTCCTTCTCCTATACATGAGGCTGTCAGCTGAAGTGTCTTGGAAGAGTGAGGAGTAGATTTTCTGCTGGCAACTCAGTTTTAGCAGTTGGTGCTAAAACTTGGCAAAGTTTTTACCAAATACATGGAAGATGTACAAAAATAGAGGGGGGACGTGTAAAAGAGAAACGTTGAAATAGTCTGAGCATTACTTTCTCATCTTCTCTTTTTATATACCTTTTACCCAGAGTGGTGGGTGCCCTCACTGTAGGAAACTTGTCTTTTGGATTCAGTGCTATATGGGAAGCTCTGTTGTACTGTGAATGGGGTGGGGGTGGGGGGTGCTAGTTGGAATTAGTGCCACCAGGAGGTCTCTTTTCAGTGACATTCCACTTAATGGAATCCTCCTTCATTCCTGAACTAATTGCAAGTTATGGGGAACTTCAGGTATATAATGTAAATAACTGCAGTCTAATTGTTTCTCAGAATGCAAAGCCTTTCAAGTTCAGAAACTTTACAGAGGAGGATGCTCTATTTGTTAACCCTGTTTCTTCTGGTAGGAGGGAGTCCGCATGGAAGAAATAGTTGAAGGTTGTACCGGAGCCCTTCACATCCTAGCTCGGGATGTTCACAACCGAATTGTCATCAGAGGACTAAATACCATTCCATTGTTTGTGCAGGTATGTTGGTTTTAAGTGAAGTGTTCTAGGTTTTATGTTCATGAAATTTCCAGATTGTAATGATTAATAAAATTTCAGAAAATTAAGGACAAAAATGGGGGCACCAAGATTTAATTTTATGAAAATTCCCTTCATTATTGGTCAGTAGGAGAAACACTGAGACCAGAGCCTCAGACGAGGGAGGAGACTTCACATTTCACTTTTACAGGTGCCTAGTTTTAGATAGGGGAGAGCTGGCCTGGGCTGGCAGGGGCAGGGCATAGGCCCCAAACCAATTGTGGGGTTTTCCAAATCTCAGATGAATCAGAGTTGCCTCTGAAGAAAAGTTTCATAGCTAAAAAAATATTTTGGAAATCTAATGCTCTAGAGCATTAAACGCCCTAGGACATAAAATTCAGAGAATATTATTTACTACACTGTGAATGCCTGTTGCACTCTGAATTGGGAATGTTTGCACCACAGTGGGGTGCTTGCCATATTTTAGCTTTACATTTAATTAGGTTTTGTTTGTGTTTTCTCCTTAGCTGCTTTATTCTCCCATTGAAAATATCCAAAGAGTAGCTGCAGGGGTCCTCTGTGAACTTGCCCAGGACAAGGAAGCTGCAGAAGCTATTGAAGCTGAGGGAGCCACAGCTCCTCTGACAGAGTTACTTCACTCTAGGAATGAAGGTGTGGGTAAGTAAAAAGGAACCAAAGCTTTTAGCAGATATGTACGCTGAAGTCTCAGTTTTTCCTCAAGAGCCTTTTCCTTCTTTCTCAGCGACATATGCAGCTGCTGTTTTGTTCCGAATGTCTGAGGACAAGCCACAAGACTACAAGAAACGGCTTTCAGTTGAGCTGACCAGTTCTCTCTTCAGAACAGAGCCAATGGCTTGGAATGAGGTAGGGAAATGTGAGCAGTTACCTGGTAGAAAGGCAGCTTGTGCTTTCCTCTGAAAACACTTTGTACACATTCATTCGTATTGACTGTTTCCCTGGCTTGAGTATTCTTTATGCTGTCTAGCAGCTGCTGAGGAAGAACTATAATACAAGCTTTTAAAGAGCCTATTCAGAATCATCACAAACAAGTTGTGCTATTAAAATTATAGTTCACAAGAAAGATGAAAAATGTTATCAGATTAAAGATTGTTCAAAAGGGTGGAAGGAAGGAGGCAGTGTTAAACACTGTTAGAAGTCAGTTTATCAGTATTTTTTTTTACTAAACTTTAATGAAACTTTTTTACTTGAATTTCTGCTATGAATCTGTCTTCAGTATTTGTCCTCAGTATGGGTGTTGGTTGAAACATTGTTTTTAATAGAACCAGAACCACCTGGAAGTTTATTTTATCCACTCTATAGTGATCAGTGATGGTACACAGACCTAATCATACAGTGGATTATATTTGTTGAGTGGAAAGAGAGATTGTTAGGTTTAAAACAATGCAGCTCTTGAGTCCAGGAGTTCAAGACCAGCCTGGACAACATAGTAAAACCCCATCTCTACAAAAAACTTAAAAATTAGTTGTGCATGGAGATGGATAACTATAGTCCTAGCCACAGGGGAGGCTGGGGCAGAAGGATTGCTTGAACCCAGGGGTTGAGGCTGCACTCAGTGACAAAGCCAGACTCCAACTCAAAAAAAAATGCAGAGCAAATTACCAATGAGTAGTGTGTTACTTGGGTTTTTAATACATGTTTTATTAACATGTTCCAACTTGAGCCCTTCACTTTCCCCACCTACCCCCTTCCACAAACCTGTCTTCTCTGTCTCAGTTAATACCAGTTTTGTCCAGCTGCTCAGGCTAAAACTTTGAACACATCCCGTCTGTCAGCAGCTCCTGTTGGGGGAAGGCATTTTTGCCTGCTGTTTTTTCTTTTAACTGCTGTATCTCCCACACGTAGAACAGTGCCTGGCACATAGTAGGTGCTTAATTAATATATACTTGTTGAAAGATCAAGTCAAGTATTTTTAATATGAGGTGCAAAGAGAAAACTTTGAGGGGTGGAGTTTTGAAGAACTTCATTTTCTCAGTATTTCTATAATGTTGGAGTTACTTGTTCCTTTTATAATCATCTGAAAGTATGCTTCAAAAAAAATGAGAGTGTACTTTTAGGTTGAGAATTTTAAATTTGCTTTCTATTCTTCCTTGCCTTGTGCCTGTTTATCTAGACTGCTGATCTTGGACTTGATATTGGTGCCCAGGGAGAACCCCTTGGATATCGCCAGGATGGTATGTGTCTTGTATTTCTCGATTAACTCCAGATTAAGCTAAAGTTCTAAAATCTTATCAAAAGAGCCACTTTGCTCATCTGGGAAACCAGTGTTGGCAAAAAAGTAATGGCTTCAGTTAAAAGCAGTTCTTAAATTCCACAGTCAGCAACAGTATCTCTAATGGAACACAGGGAATTCAGAGCCACACACTGAGCAGCAGTAGGACTACACCACCACCACATACATGCTACTGCTAGGCCTCTGCAGTGCAGGGTGGTGCAGTTTACCTGGCTTTTTATTCTCCCTTTGGCCAGAGGACTCATACATAATACTTTTGTCTACAGCCTACCCAAGGAAGAGAGGCTCAGATCTGGGGTGGGGTTTTACATAGTTGTATTATCGGGGTTTTCTTGAAGTTAATTCAAATTTGGGTAATGAACATGGTGGATGGGGTAGACCACTAACAACTATAACTATCTTGGATTTATACCCTCATCTGCTTCTACCTAATTATGAAACCATTAAAGTGCAGGATTCTTGGCTGTGACAAATACATGTCAACCCTAAGATAAAATATGTTGAGGTTTAATTGAAATGGTACCTTGAGTTTCCTTAGTACTTTTGTGGGTGTCACTTGGACTTTTCATCAGATAGATTACACCTGCCAGACCTCATTATTGTCTTGATCCTCCTCCCATGACTTCTAATTGCCTAGGTGGTCACACAGAAGTAGATCATTGCTGTTCCTCCTTGGGAACCCCAAGTCTCTGACGGGTCATTGCAGGGTGTTCAGGGTTAGACTGATGGTGTGACTCGGCCCTGCTGGTGTGCTGCTCTGATAGAAACACATTATTTGTGTAGTCTCATGGGTGGCCCAGCACTGAGTCATTACTTGGCTAAAAGTTGAAGAGGCTAGAAAGCATTATTTTCTGACAAGTTTGCTGCTAAACTTTGGATGCCATAACCTCAGTGTTAACATCTATGTCTGTTTCTCTCCTCTCTCTGGCCTGTTTTGTTGCCACCCTGATTCTTCTAGACCCTAGCTATCGTTCTTTTCACTCTGGTGGATATGGCCAGGATGCCTTGGGTATGGACCCCATGATGGAGCATGAGATGGGTGGCCACCACCCTGGTGCTGACTATCCAGTTGATGGGCTGCCAGATCTGGGGCATGCCCAGGACCTCATGGATGGGCTGCCTCCAGGTGACAGCAATCAGCTGGCCTGGTTTGATACTGACCTGTAAATCATCCTTTAGGTAAGAAGTTTTAAAAAGCCAGTTTGGGTGAAATACTTTTACTCTGCCTACAGAACTTCAGAAAGACTTGGTTGGTAGGGTGGGAGTGGTTTAGGCTATTTGTAAATCTGCCACAAAAACAGGTATCTACTTTGAAAGGAGATGTCTTGGAACATTGGAATGTTCTCAGATTTCTGGTTGTTATGTGATCATGTGTGGAAGTTATTAACTTTAATGTTTTTTGCCACAGCTTTTGCAACTTAATACTCAAAAAAAAAACATTTGCTGTTTTAAACATTAATAGCAGCCTTTCTCTCTTTATACAGCTGTATTGTCTGAACTTGCATTGTGATTGGCCTGTAGAGTTGCTGAGAGGGCTCGAGGGGTGGGCTGGTATCTCAGAAAGTGCCTGACACACTAACCAAGCTGAGTTTCCTATGGGAACAATTGAAGTAAACTTTTTGTTCTGGTCCTTTTTGGTCGAGGAGTAACAATACAAATGGATTTTGGGAGTGACTCAAGAAGTGAAGAATGCACAAGAATGGATCACAAGATGGAATTTATCAAACCCTAGCCTTGCTTGTTAAAAAAAATTTTTTTTTTTTTTTTAAATATCTGTAATGGTACTGACTTTGCTTGCTTTGAAGTAGCTCTTTTAATTTTTTTTTTTTTTTGCAGTAACTTAGTTTTTTAAGTCTCTTGTAGTGTTAAGTTATAGTGAATACTGCTACAGCAATTTCTAATTTTTAAGAATTGAGTAATGGTGTAGAACACTAATTCATAATCACTCTAATTGTAATCTGAATAAAGTGTAACATTGTGTAGCCTTTTTGTATAAAATAGACAAATAGAAAATGGTCCAATTAGTTTCCTTTTTAATATGCTTAAAATAAGCAGGTGGATCTATTTCATGTTTTTGATCAAAAACTTTATTTGGGATATGTATGGGTAGGGTAAATCAGTAAGAGGTGTTATTTGGAACCTTGTTTTGGACAGTTTACCAGTTGCCTTTTATCCCAAAGTTGTTGTAACCTGCTGTGATACAATGCTTCAAGAGAAAATGCGGTTATAAAAAATGGTTCAGAATTAAACTTTTAATTCATTCGATTGTGTCTTTTTTTCTTGTCATTAAATGGTTTGTGACGGTAGTAACTTTATCCAACTCAGCTCCATCGGGAGGAAGATAGATAGATAGTGAAGTAATGTGTTGTAGTGATAGAGAGGGCCTGCCTTCTCTAGATGAGATTTGCCAAGTTTCTTTCTTTAGCATTTGGCCCCGGGTTACATTGCACCCCCAAAAAGGTGTTTCAGCCTTACACACTGATTAATTCTGGGCTTTTGTGAGAGAAAGCCAAACAGACTATGTCTGTCTACCCCAGTCTCCTTCAGACGGTTTCATTCCATTTAGGTAATAATGAAATATTAACTATCTGGATTTGGACTTGAAGCACCTTCACACAAGTGTGACTCATTGGGAGAGGGGAATTCCTTCAACTCCACTTTGAACTAATAGGTTTAAGTGTTGAGATTTATCTGAACATAATCAGAACCAGAATGAGCCTTTCACACTATCTGCCAGATGGTCCTATCATCCCAGTGGTAGGTCTGACAAGCTTAGTTCATCTCTGCAAGTAGACCTGTTAAGACTTGTGTTTGGGCTTTTAAAAAGTGAAAGTGTTTTGTCTTCAGGGAGAGCGATTTCTGATTTACTGTTTTTGATAGTGACTATTACAAGAAAAACATACATTCGGTTCCTTTTTGTTAAAAAATCAGCTTCACCAGAGGAGAAATTTTTCTGACTGCCCTCAGTTTGCAAAAGTAAGTTCTTCATTGTGTTCTAAAATGTAATTAGGGCTTGAAAAGAAACATTTACATAGCTGATGTGGTAGGGCTCAGGTTCTGTCTCAGGTGTGATAAACCAAACCAACCAGTATTTCAGGAAGCCTAGAGCTACTGGGAGGTTAACACAGTGAAGATCTTTAGTGAATTCAGCTTTTAACATAAAGAGCCACCGCAGGGTGTTTAAAGAACTTTTTAAAACCAGAAAACGTTTTCAGAGCTTTGCTAATTCATTATATTTTTGAAGTTTAAAACTTACTGTGCAAGTTGATCCAGTTCAGCAAGGTGGTTCTGGAATTCACTTAAAAGTACCAAGGGTGAATAATAGCCAAGACGCTTAGGAAAAATAGAGGAGTATTTGCTCTGGCAGCTGTCAAGGCCTACCAACTTAATATAAAGCTAAAGGTAGGTAACCCTGTTAGAGGAATAGGGATAGAAATTAATGCAGAATAATACACAGGCACCTAAAGACTCTTCAGAGACAGCACTGGAGATCAGTGTGTGAGGAGAGCGACTTTCTCATAAAGGTGTGAAACAGCCATTGGAATAAAACAAATCAATACAGAAAAACATCCACGAGCAGCAGAAGATTTTAAATAAAGGCTAAGTATTACTGATTTTTCTTTTGCCTCAACCTCCAATAAGCCTTCATAGGGCACAATATGAGAGTCTACACTGGAAACCCGTGTGTCCAACAATCTGTTCACCCAAGAGACATTGCAGTAAAGAATGACAGCTTCAAACAGTGAAGTGTCAGTATAGTACACGTATATCTCAACCTAATCCTCAACAAAAGCAATCACAGATGCGTGCTTTAGAACTCCGTTGAGCTTCACCGATTCAAAAAGGGACAAGCTATTTTAGGGAGAATATCCACAGACAAACTAAAAAGCAAGGAGATGATGAGATGACTAGAAATCAGAACAGTGGTTACCTGAAAAGGGAGCGCACAGGATGCTGGCAAGGCGCCCCCCTTTCCTGTAAGCAATGGTGAAGACAGTGAGGTCAGCTTTTCAGTACCAGAAGTGGTGGGGAGGAAAAGGCCTAAATGGAATGCTGCCTACCTGCATTTCCAGGTACAGGAGGTGAAAATGACAAAATGAACATGGTCGTTGAGAGCAGCAGGGCTTTCCAGCGTGAGTTTTGTTTATTCACTTGTCCTGCAGTTACGAGACAGCCTTGAGAGTTAAGACATTTGGTCCCATTGCAGAGATCACCATTGAACTAAAGGAAGGAAGGTTTTCTATGTTGGAGCAGATGTTACAGGCGTGAGGCTTTGAAATGTGGTGATCTGAATCCTTAACAATGAAAGATCTTAAAGTCTTAACTCTTGGTTGCTATAAGATCTGAATTGTGCTGTTTTGTTTATAAAGCAAAGAATGCTGAGTTGATCTGCAATTCTATTAAGTGAGAACCTGCCTTGAGCAAAACACCCACCAAAGTGCAATTATGAAATGATAGGGGCGGGCAGGTCAGTTCTCCCATTTTCCTTCGTGGAATTCTGTATCATATCCATTCCACCACTTGAGACTTCAGTAAGCGTAGAGGGAGGTGACAGGCTTCAGAGTTCAGGTTGTGGGGAAAGGTCAGAGCTCAGAACAGGAATAGGGGTATGCAGGAAGTAAAGGAGAAACCCTACCCCTGTGCATTTCCAAGGTAGGTTTCGGCATGAGCAGGGAGATGTCTGTGTGTCCATTGACGTAATTTCCATGTTAGACTGAGAGCCACTGTTTGACAAGGCAGTTCTCAGAACTATTTGAAGTATACTCACAAGAAGTCTGTACAAGGAATTCATTGCAGCACTAATCAGAGATAGCAACCCAAGTATCTAAGCAAATTTTGATGCATCTATTTGGTGGACCACTCTGCAGTCAAAAGGGAAAAATGCTCAGCACATAAAGCTGTTTTGGTATAAAATGGTCTTCAAAAAACATAAGAGAAAAAGCAAGGGGCAGAGTTTACAGCTGCTGACATATGGGTAAAAACGGGTGGGTGGAGAATCTTCCTGTGAGACATGCATAGACTATCCCTGGATGCGTAACAAAGACCCTGGTGGCACTGGGCACCTTGCAGGAGGAGATAGGGAGAGGAGTAACCACGTGTGAGGGAGAGACTGCCGTCTTTTGGATGTTTTCACCAGGCTTCATTTATACCAGGCTTCTGGATTAAATAGTACCATTCAAGTGTAATTGTTAATTAACGCCTAATGAATACATTTGTCCACTGCCTCAACATCATCAAGCCTCTGTTGGGGGAGGCCAGAGGCCGGATTTTAAGGGCCAGTTCAAAAGTCCTTGTTCTAGGCCCAGCTTCCTGCTCCCAGGCATCCCTTCTCAACCCCACTGAAGCTTGAGGCCAAGGCTGCCTAGCTTCGCCTGGTCCCCCCAGCCCCACTCCAGACACTCTGTAGCCTCTTCCCTCCTTTCCTACTAACTGCTACCTTAGCCCCTGTGTGTGTAAGATTTATTCCTACATTGTGTTTTTCTGTTGCTGGAGAGAAAGAGCATCTGCATCACGTGGAGATAGGAGACACCTGGGGAGGGAGATGGCTCTCTCATCGCCTGTCTTAGAGCCTTCGCCACCAGAGCCCCCATTTTCTAACTGGAACACAAGAATGATGCCTGCCCTGTGTTGATAGAACGACCTGAGAACCTCATTAGCTAATAGGAGAAAAGTGAAAAGATAAACTGCAAAGAACCGTAAGACAGTACGTTCTGTTGCTGCGTTCCACTGGCTCACCTTGGTGCTGCGAGGGATCAGCAGCTCTCAGGACACTTGTGCGCAGAGTTACTCCAAATGGTGCTGCATGGTGGGACAGCTCAGTGGGTATCCACACTCAGCTGTAAGGGAAGGCAAAGTCTTGGAACTTTGGAGCCGCTGTTAGTGGAGGGAGAGGAGGAAGTCCTGTGTGCAGCCACTCACCTGGGCCGCCTCTGTGCCCTACTGCTTGTCACCTCCTTTGCCTCTCAACTCTGTGACTTCAGTGACACCATCCATCCTTGAAGAGAGCCAGTTAGCAAATAGCTGAAGTTTGGGGATGGAGGGGAGGAGAGGGCTAGTAGGTGCCTAGGTCTGGGCCCCTTTGCAGAATCCTAAGAGCGGAGGGGTCAGGGGCCAGCTCTGCTCTCAGAATGGAGACACCTAGGAATGTCAAACACTAAGGTACAGGTCAGGGGAGGGCAGGGCAGGGTTACCGCTCTAAGCCGCCCTCTGCCCAGCCGGGCTGCTCATACCCCCTACCTCGGAACCCAGAGGGACCTGGGCTGCTGCTTTCCATAGGCACCTTCCCCCAGGACGCAGCCTCACTAGGGTACAAGGCTTGGCATGGACTAGCTTCAGTGACCCGACACCTTGGTAGGGCAGTGGCTCTGCTTTCAACCATCATCTCCTTGTCCTTGCCTACTCAGATAAGCTTTTCCCCAAACAGGCAACACGGGGGCTCAGGGCCAGGGGTGGGCCACTGAACAGAATGCTTCTGGAATAGTAAGTTTCCTGTCCTATGTTAAACAGCAAAGACTTCCTTGCTCAAGTGAAAAGGGGAAAGAAGGAAGAAGAATCTTCCCTTGCTCTGAAATACCCTTAGAGGACTCTAGACCCAGAACCCCAGGGAAGTTCCCTGCAAGAACTAAAGAAGGGGGAGGGCAACGAAAACAGACCTGAGCCTGTTCCTGCATCCAGCAGGCAAAGCCACTGGAGCTGAGGACCAAGCGTCTGGCTGCTCCATCAGCTACTCCCCACCCACTCGCAGGCAAGTCCAGCCAGGCCAGGGCCGCATGGGCACACACAGCTGGAGATGAGCACACTGCCTGGGAGGACTTCAATAGTGAAGCCTGCTCACCACGGGCAGTAAGTAGGCTATGCGTGGTCAAATGAAGCTGCCTGGTTCGGGCCACGCTTAGAGGACACACTCTCATGTCCCAACTGGTCACAGCTCGAGCGCTCGAGCTTTGTGCACCCCAATAGGGGATGACAGTATGGAGTCAGAGTCCTGGATTCAGCCAAGCTGTGGGCCTTGAACAAGTGGAAATGGCTCCTCTGAGTCTGTTTTCTCATCAATGAAAGGAAACTTAGAAGGCCTGCTTTGCAGGTTGTGGTGGGGATTACATGAGGTAATTGGCATTCCCTTTGATGCAGCTGTGCACAGAACTGTTTTCACTGTAAAGCAGTGAAACTGTATCTGAACTATAATATAGGGATGATGTCTGCCCTGTGTTCATAGAGCTGCCCCGAGAACCTCATCAAGGAACGAGGTGGTGATGAGGATGCCTCTGGCTGGGCTGCAATGAAATGCTTTACAATGAAAACAACAGTTCTGTGCACAAATGCATCAAAGGGAATGTCAAACGGAAACTGTCAAACAACCCAGATTACTATGTCAAAGAGACTGGGCTGTTGGTGCCAGCATGGCCATCTTCCTGAGGGGCAGGAGAGGGCCCATCTGTGGGCCAATGGCCACTGCCTGGGATGGAATCCATCTGGGCGTGTTAGAGGGCAAATCCCCTAAGCAGAAGCACCAGGGCACTGGAGCTGGGAAGAGGGTTGGCAGCCACTGATTTAGTCTAGCCTTTTCATTTTGCAGATGGGGAAAATGAGGCCCCAGAAAGGCCAAGGCATGACTTCAACTTATGCATCTGGTTGGAGCTGCCCAGGCCCATCTCTTATCTACCCAGTCCAGATTCAAGAGTGAGCCTGTCCACTGCAGCAGTCCCAGGTCACTTCCACAGTGTCCACCAAATACTGTCGAGGGCCTGACTGACTCTTACATAGGAGGTTCTAAGGCATATGTATGTGGGAACACAAGGCAGAAGCTGGAAAGGTTTTGGGGATATGGGGTTAGGTGGCAGAAGTTGGGGGAATGATTCTACTCTGATGCCATCATCCCATCAGGATGGGCAAACCTTCAAGGACACCACTGTTGTTGAGCATTTTGCATTCCTTTAGGCAAACTTTTCACTCTCTGTGCTGGTCAGTGAGTCTTACCCGTCCTCCCCCGAGTTCCTGGAATCAGTTTCTCCTGAAATGAACAAAAGCCAGGCACGTAAAAGGGGAGGAGGACAAGACGTTCAGAGATGAGCTTCCAAAGGCTTGCTCTGGAGCTGGGTGGGAGAGCGAGCGTTCCTGCCTGGTCCTGCCTGGTCCTGCCCCTCCGCTCTTCCCGGAGGAGGAGAGGGGCTCACAGATGCTGGCAGGCTGAGGACTGTGCTTCTCATCAAGGCTTCGTTACCACAGGTAGTGCCAGCCTTAGATGAGGCCCACCTGGCCCACACACAGGGAAGGAACATTTCTGAGGACAGCTAACAAACCTGGACTTCCCTGACGCATTCCACAGGAACTGAGGAAGTCGATTCGGAGCCGCTTTTCTGGGCCCTGGGGGTAGTGAGCACTTTGGCCAGCAGGTTTTGGGTTCAGCTGACTTTTATTAGGTCCAAATACAGCTGTGGGGGGATGTGGCAAAGGTGTCTGGGAGCCGACCTCGCTTGTGCATCCGAGGGCTGGGGCCACAGGGTGGGCTCCTGTTCTGTGTTCTCTCGCCTAGTGTCCAACGGCTTGGAGGATTTCCAGGGCCAAGGGAGCCACCACGCTGTCGGGAAGTGAACTGTGAGAAAAGCCAAAACAGGCACACTTACCAGTCTAAGGTAAAATGCGCCCCTTCAAAGGGGCCGCCCTCTTTTGCACCTGAGTATTTGACAGGCCAGCCACAGCATGCTCTTGGGAGGCAGAAGCAGGAAAGCCCGGCCCACAGTCCTGGGGGGCGGGGCTCAGAACTGGCCATGCCACCACCCCTGAGCTATTTCTGAGCTCCCAGCCACCACTCACTATCGGATCCACCTCTGCCACAAACACTGCCACTGAGCCACTGAGCCCTAGGCAGCCAGACTCCACCAGGCCTGGGGCCCTCGGTGGGCCTGCCCAGCTCCCGCCTGGAGCGGACTGTGTGTACCAGACCCACTCCACACATGAAGCCTCCTGCTCCACTGCCCTTTCCAGCCAATCAGCCAGGAGCTTTCTTGCTCTTATAAGTGTGAATATGCAATTAAGAGCTCAAAATGGGAACTTTGTTACTGGAGCAAATTGAGACACATTTAAACCTATGTTTAACCACTGTTAGCAAAGACAAGACTGACAGCAGTGACCCCTGAAGTGTAAAATTAGCTTGTGGCACACTCTTGACTGCACAGAAATACAGCTGTTACCACATGAATGGGGGGGGGCACTGCATAGAAGACATGGGTGGCAGTGGGACGGGTCATGACCAGGTGACTGTGCCATGCATTCCTGTCCTGCGCGTCAAAGCCCCTGTGGGACAGCAGGAATCCCTTTGAACTTGGCCCGCCCCTGGCTGATCTAGGCTAGACTGGTGCGGCCATGCTGCCCACCTGCACACAGCAGGCCCAGTGAGGCTGGCAAGGAGGGCAGAAACTGCTGGCAGAGCAGCACCAGAGCTGAGGGCAATGCCATCTGCTCATTCTTGATCGACAAGAAAACCCTTTCTGGTTAGGCCATCTGAACGAAGTCCCAGCAAGGCCACTTTGGAGGAGCAGCTTCCCGCCCAGCACAAGATGTGCCTGCTGTCGATGTTTTCGATGCTGTAGTGCACAGAACTGAGCGTGGGGGCAGGATAGACTGTCAGCCGCATGGAGCACCGAACCTTGTTTTGACACATTTGTTCCCAACTGGGGTCCAGCATGAGGATGTGCTCTTTTTGGCTAAAAGGCAGTTGGGGTCCCTACTAGGAGGCGTCCCACAGTGCAGGTGCCTAGAGCAAAAGGGCTCTTGAGCTGCTGTCACACACCACTCCGCTGCGGCTGTGCCCTCTTTGGCATAAATCTGTGCAGGTGGCTTCATAATGGCATTCTGCACAAGGCCAGGATCTGACGGCATGTGCTCCTCAAAACAGTCTCTCAGGAGGCCTGTAGGCCAGTCCAGGGAGTCACCGTCTACACCTTACACAGCAGGCGCTCAGCAAGGAGCAAAGGGGCCCTTGACAGCAAAGTCCGTCTCTCCTGCCCCTCACCTCACAGCAAGTCAAGAAGAACTTACTTCTATGGTCTACACTGAAGAGGAAAGGGGTGCGCTAAAAAAGGTGGTATCCTCCCCTCTCCCTATCCAGGATTCAATGCAAAACGCTGGTGGCAACAGAGCCTTCTCTGCAAACTCACCTTCTCAGCAACACTTCAGACACTTATGTTTCTTCAAATTAGTAACAAACCCAAAGTACAGCAGGAAGCAGATTTCACAGAAACATGTAGTTCTAAAAACAGAATCTACCAGGAAATGGCAGAAGCATCCCAGGTCCAGTGAAGGTCAGGCACTCCATAAGAGGTGGGTCCTCCCAGGGTGGGAACGCTCCACCGAGCAGCAGGCTCTCTGCGGGGCTGGCTGGGACACCAGCTCCTCCTGCTTTTACAGTGTGTAACATGCTCCTGGGTGACAGACACACTGACTGTACAGCCACGGGCTGGGAGGCCGGCCTAGCCCCACGCTGTCAGCAGTTGGTGTCAAACCCTCGGTTCCATGTGGTGCCTCTGAGCTGCTGGCTGAGGAAGGTAGCTTGGGGCTGTGGAGCAGGCTAAGCCGTCACGTCTGCCCCAGCCCTGCCTGGGCCTTCAGTTCTCCGCCAGGCGGTGATGAGGACCCCTCTGGCTGGTGCTGATGGGAGCACGTGTGCACAGCCCAGAGCTGCCTTTCTCATGCGTTTCCTTGCACCTCCCACTTGGTCATCCACTCAACCTCCTGGGTGCCTCAGTGTGGGAGTATAGTTTCTGCTGGCAGGACTAAGATTTCTCTCCGCCTGCAGATCCCTGTGCCCCCACCTTCCCCACCATAACTGGGGATTCCCAGTGGGTGGAGTGGCAAAGCTTCCCTTTCCACACGGGGAAGGATCTCAGTGGACAGCTATGGGCCTGAAAATGGTGGTCTCTGGTGTGGAGGGAGATGGGTGGGAGGAGCAGAGAAGGGAACGGCTGAGAGTGTGTGCCGATCCGGAGCGACTGCACTGATCCTCCCTGCCACTTACCCACGCCCGGGGGCCAGCCGCTCCAGAGCCTGTAGGAGGCTGTCCGCGTTCTTGAGGCTCTCCAAGTGCTTCTCATTGGAGGTGACCTGCAGGCACAGAAGGGCAAAGACAGTGGTCAGCTGATGCATCCCGGACTCATGCCCTGTTGGATGGGCACCCAGAGTGTCAGGCCTGCATGCTGCTGTGGCTGCCTGAGGCACTGGGGGGTGTCCCCTGAGCTTGCCTGTAACCCCCTGTACCCACCCTCCCCCACAGAGTGCTGTTGATCAAGAGGAGAGAGGCAGGACCCCGCCTGGGGAAGGCACGAGGCAGTCTGCTGGGGCAGGAGAAGGCCAGTTCAGGGCAGGGTGCCTCCTGCGGATCCCTCAGGGAAAGAAGCTGGGAAGCTCAACTTCCCTGTTAAAGCAGAACTCCGCTGTCTGTGCTGGGATCGGGAGGCCTGACCAGCAGCTGCAAATCTGCCTTTGGGGCTCTGAGCCCAACATGCTCTCTTTCACATGGGCAGAAGGATGCCCAGAAGGTGCCTGGGGATCTGGGAGAGAGGCATGAGTAACTCAACCCCAGGAAGTGTGCCCATGCCAATCGCCACTGTCCTGGGAGGAAAACACTTGGGCATCCTTGACTCTGTAGCACTTATTTGCAGAATCATAAACTCTCAGGGCTAGAAGAGGCTTTGGTGGGGATTTGTCCAACTCTGGCACCCAGAGACCTCACAATTCAGCCCCTCCGGAAAATAAGTCCATGTCCTGAAAGGCAGAGAAGCGAAGGCTGTGATTCTACTAATTCACCATCACCTCCCATTGTTCTCTCTGTTAGTTTAACATTTCTTGTCATAAACACTTGCAAGGCACTTTATATATCAGAAGCCTGCTTCCTATGTGTTTTCTCATTTATTCTTCTCAACAGCCTACCTTACAAGGTAAGTATAGGTCACGTTTTATTCACGAGGTAACCAAGGCTTAGTGAAATTAAGGGGCTGCTACGGGAGTCCACATGAAACCAGGTTCTCCCTGCCACGACGCTGGAACCAGGATGGCTTCAGCTGACTTTGATCACAGCAACCAAGGCTGGATTACTGTCTCCCTAGATCTCAAGAGGCTGAGCATTTTTTTTTTTTTTTTTTTAACAGAGTCTCACTCTGTTACCCAGGCTGGAGTGCAGTGGTGTGATCTCAGCTCACTGCAACCTCTGCCTCCGGGGTTCAAGCAATTCTCCTGCCTCAGCCTCTTGAATAGCTGGGATAATAGGCATGTGCCACCACACCTGGCTAATTTTTGTATTTTTAGTAGAGATGGGTTTTCACCATGTTGGCCAGGCTGGTCTTGAACTCCTGACTTTGTGATCTCCCTGCCTCAGCCTCCCAAAGTGCTGGGATTACAGGTGTGAGCCACTGCACCCAGCCCTGAGGCTGAACATTTTTTAACCAATTAATCATGATAGAGAGGTCACGGGGTAACTACACCTTAACATGAACTCTGAATTACATATGAATGCATTCGCACATACACTGAGATCCTCTCCCACTTCCTCAGTGTGCCAGCGAACAGCTGCCAGTTCAACTGCATCAGGTATGATTTCTGCAAAGATTTACACCTCAGAAGAGCTGCATGTAAATTTGTTCTAAAATTGCACCCAACTTGATGTGTTCAAAAGATTACTGCTTAAAAATGTCAGCTGTAGTGCAATTATGTCTGAAGTATACCCAAACTTGCACTGAAGGTACACTCCACATCAGGGCCTTCAGTGAAGATTCCCACCTGATCTTCTCAGAGCTGCCTCAAACAGGTCAGCTGACAACATCTACGCTCACTGCCCGCCGACCAGCCCTGCCATAAGACTGTGTGCAGAGGCTGTGCTCCAAGGAAATCATCCACAAGTTGCAAATACACAGCAAGACTACTTCCACCCACAAGGCTGGTTAGAAGGTGCAAATAGAAAACTACAGTGACAGTTACGTGATCAAAGGAAGAGCCCAAAATAGTATCGTGTGTGGCTGACATAAATGCAGACATAAACAAAGCCAACTGAAAACCATGTGGTTTAGCCAATTACCTGACTCTTCTTAATAACATCAGCTGTTGTTCTGTATATAAGGATGAGTTAATTTGAAAATAAAAATTTAAAAGTATATCAATCAGAGATTCCAGTTCTGGGTAAGACAGAAAACACATGACACTTTTTCTCTCCCTCTGGACGCAACTATCGAACCTGAATGAAATCCACAGCGCAGCTATTCGAGAACACTGAAAAGCAAATAGCAACAGGCAAATAGGAGAGGACACTGAATTCAAAGCACCGCCAAACTGGCAGTGAGTTTACCACTTCTTTCCCAGCCTGGATGCAACAAACCCAAACCCCAAATGTTCTAGGAGACACTCAGCTTGAAGAATGGGGCAGGAAAATCCCCAAACCCTAGAGAGTCGATGAAACCCCCCAAGATGTTTTCTGCCCTTTTTCCCTCCAACCTCTTGTGTCCCAGGCCATTCTGTGATGGCAGCAGTGGTGGTGGCGGCAGAGGTGGCGGCAGCAGTAGCCAGCAAGAGCCACCAGCCAGAACTCTGTTCTCTCCCTGGTGTTTGGCCTGAATATGGCACAATCACGGAACTAGGCAGTTTCAGGCCAGATAGAAAATGAGAAGCCCAGGGAACCAGAAAGTACTGGGAAGAGAATGAATCAAGAAGAGCTTAGGGAAGTTACTCCATAAAACGGTTTGTGAACTCCTGGCCTCACCCCCAACCTGTGTATTCATGGAACTGATCCCAATAGCACGCCACAGACTTGAAGAACTGAGGTAACAGATATATCTCTGCCCACATCCCAGATTGACCCCTGGGGAGGGACACACCAGACAGATGCACATAGCACTGCAAAACCTTTGAAACTAATATGACATTGAAATTACAATTCCAACCTGCAGCCTAAACCTAACCAGCATGATAGCTTGCTAAAAGAAAAATATCAATTTTCTCTGTAGTATTTAACAAGACAGAGTCTTATAATATTTTAAATGACCAGGATATGATTCAAAATTACTTGGCAAAAGCAACCATAAAATCTCAGCTGACATGAAAAAAGACAATCAACAGAGGACAGCAAATAAAATGACACAAGTTGGAGTTATCTGACAAAGACTCCAAAGTGCTATTAAAAATGCTAAAAACAATCACTAACACTCTTGAAACAAGTATTACGATAGAATGTATCAATAAAAAAGGAGAAGATATAAAGAAGAACCAAATGATAATTTTATAACTAAAAACATAATAACCAAAATTTAAAGTTCTGGCCAAGCATGGTGGCTCAAACCTGTAATCCCAGCACTTAGGGAGGCCAAGGCAGGTGGATCACAATGTCAGGAGATCAAGACCATCCTGGCCAACATGATGAAACCCCATCTCTACTAAAAATATAAAAATTAGCTGGGCGTGGTGGTGTGCACCTGCAGTCCCAGCTACTCAGGAGGCTAAGGCAGGAGAATTGCTTGAACCTGGGAGGTGAAGGTTGCAGTGAGCCGAAATCATGCCATTGCATTCCAGCCTGAGCAACAGCATGAGACTCCATCTGAAAAAAAAAAAAATTTAAAGTCCTCACTAGATGGACTTAATAGCAGAATGGAAACAGTAAGAGGAATGAGTCAGTGAACTTGAAGACAGAGCAGTAGAAATTATCCAATCTCAGCAGCAGAGATTGAAAAAAAAAAAAAAGATTGAGAACACAAATGAAAAACACTTCAGGGACCTATGAGACAATAACAAGAAGTTTGTATCACTGGAGTTCCAGAATGAGAGGACAGAGAATAAACTGAAACGACTGCAAAGTGTGCTGAAAGAAAGAAATCTACAGATTCAAGAAGCAGAGTAACCCCCAAACAAGCCCAAAGAAATGTACATCCAAACCCGTCAAACTCAAACTTGCTGCAGACAAAGGACCTTGAAAGGAGGCAGGAAAAAAAATGGATACATTACCTATAGGGTAACAATAATCTGAATTACTGTGAATTTCTCATCTGAAACTACTGAAGGCAGAAGATATTAAGGTGCCAAATGCACGAAATACCAAACTAGAGTTATAAACCTAGAAGATATTCAGAAATGATATCATGGCTTCAAATATTATTTAGGAATGAAGGTAAAATACAGACATTCTCAGATGAATGAAAACTAATAGAAGCAGAGCTGCTCTAAAACATTTACTAAAGGAAATTCTTCAGAGAGAAAGGAATTAATCCAGAAGGAAACCTGGAACATCAAGAATGAAGGAAGAGCAACAAAAATGGTAAATATAACAGGATATTATCTTTCTTTAAAAGCTGTTTGACTATGGAAAAAAATACATACAATATTGTATTGATGGAGGTTTCAATGTATGTAGATGTAATATATAAGACAGCTGAAACATAAGATGGGGGACGACAAAGGAACCTACATGGTGGTAAGGCTTTTATGTTCCATTTGAAGCAGTAAAATATTGTCATAAGTGGACTCTGAAAGGTTAAGTATTTTATAACTCTAAGAGCAACCACTTAAAAAAATTATTTAATTTATAAATTCTTATAATTTAAAAAAGTATATAAAGAGATGTGGTAAAAAGAAAAAACCCACAATAGATAAATTAAGATTTAATATTAAAAATGTTCAAATAGCTGAAAGAAAGCAGGAAAAGGAAAAGTGGGAAAATAAAAACACTGTACCTAATCAGAAATCAAATAAAAAGGCAGACTAAGTCATAACATACCAAGAATTACATTACATGTAAATAGTCTAAATGCAGCAAGTAAGAAACTTCCTGGATGATTTTTAGAAACGACCCAACCATATATTGTCTGTAAGAATCCTAATTAAAATATAATGAGATAGTGGTTTAAAGCAAGAGGATGAAAAATGATACCATGCACACATTAATCAAAAGAAAGCTACAGTAGCTATAGTAATGTCAGGCAAAGTAGACTTCACAGCGAAGAAAATAACCAGGGATATATTTTGATTAAAGGGTTTTATAATCAAGAAGATGTAACAACAAACGTGTATACATCTAACAAAAGAAATTACACATACACAAATCAAAAACTCATACAAATGAAAAGGAAAACAGACAAATCCACAATCATAGTTGGAAATTTCAAAACTCCTCTCATGAGAAATAGGATGAGGAGACAAAAATGCAGAAGATGCAGAAGAACTGATGAACCCCATCCACCACCTGGATCCTATTAACATATGTAGATTACTGACCCCGTCAACATCAGCATTCACTGTTCATATTGCAAGAATCCAGGAATATTTACCAAGGTATACAGTATTCTGTGTCATAAAACATATCTTAACACATTAGGGACACGGATAAACCTGGAAACCATCATTCTCAGCAAACTGACACAAGAACAGAAAACCAAACACCACATGTTCTCACTCATAGACAGGTTTTGAACAATGAGAACACATGGACACAGGGAGGGAAGCATCACACACTGGGGTCTGTCAGGGGGAAATAGGGGAGGGACAGCGGAGGGTTGGGAGTTGGGGAGAGATAGCATGGGGAGAAATGCCAGATATAGGTGATGGGAAGGAAGGCAGCAAATCACACTGTCATGTGTGTACCTATGCAACAATATTGTATGTTCTTCACATGTACCCCAAAACCTAAAATGCAATAAAAAAAAAACAAAACAAAAAAAAAACTGAAATCATATGAAATATATTATCTGACCATAATGGAATTAAACTGAAAGTTAATAACCAAGATAACAGGAATATTTATAATCACTTGGAATTAAACAGCACACTCCAAAATAATCCAGGGGTTAAAGAGGACATTCCAATAAAAATTAGAAAATAATCTTAGCTGAATGAAAATGACCTTGATACAATATGTCAACATCTGGAAGGGGCTAAAGCAGTGCTTAGAGGGAAATTTATAGTACTAAATACTTATTTTAGGAAAAAAGAAATGTTCCAAATCAATAATTTAAGGTTCTACATCAAGAAACTAGGAAAAAAGGGCTGGGCGTGGTGGCTCACATCTGTAATCCTAGCACTTTGGGAGGCTGAGCAGGGCAGATCATTTGAGGAGTTTGAGACCAGCCTGGCCAACATGGTGAAACCCTTTCTCTATTAAAAATACAAAAATTAGCCAGGTGTGTGTAATCCCAGCTACTTAGGAGGCTGAGGCAGGAGAATTGCTTGAACCCGGCAGGCAGAGGTTGCAGTGAGCAGAGATTGTGCCACTGCACTCCAGCTTGGGCAACAGAGCAAGACTCCATCTCAAAAAAAAAAAAAAAAAAAAGGAAAAAAACTAGGAAAAAAGAAGCAAAACAAACCCAAACTGAGCAGAAATCAAGAGGACTGTGATAAATGTAGGCCTTAAGATATCAATACTTACATTAAATGTAGATTTACCAAATGCTCCAAGTAAAAAATTAAGATTTCAAGCTGTATATAAACAAAATAAAATATATCTTGTATATATAATTATATGCAGCTATAATATAAATTATAGCTATATAGACGCATACATATTTACAACTCTCTCTGTCTCTCTCTCTCTCTATATATATATATATAACTTATAAGAAACATATTTTAAATATAAGGGCACCGAGTCCAGGTGTGGTGGCTCACGCCTGTAATCCCAGCACTTTGGGAGGCTGAGGTGGGTAGATCACCTGAGGTCAGGAGTTTGAAACCGGCCTGCCTAACATGGGGAAACCCTGTTTCTACTAAAAATACAAAATATTAGCCAGGTGTGGTGGCACATGCCTGTAATCCCAGCTACTCGGGAGGCCGAGGCAGGAGAATTGCTTGAACTTGAGAGGCTGCAGCGAGCCAAGATTGCACCAGTGCACTTCAGCTTGGGTAACAAGAGTGAAACTCCATCTCAAAAAATAAAAAAATATGTAAAAATTATATATATAATTTATATATATATATATATATAGCACCAAACAGTTGAAGGTTAAAGAATGGAAAAAGATATGATATGCTAGCAGTAACCCAAGAAAGTTGGCACAGCTAACACCAGATAAAGCAGACTTTAAGGCGGTAATCATAATGAGAGACAAGGAAGGCACAGCTAACACCAGATAAAGCAGACTTTAAGGCAGTGATCATAATGAGAGACAAGGAAGGATATTTCATATTTATAAGAAAATAAATTGGCCAGGAAGATACAGCAATTCTAAATTTCTATGCTCATAATCACAGCCTGAAAATGCATCAAACAAACTATAATGACAGAATCAAAGTGAGAATTAGATAAACCCACACACAATCATGGGGAGACAGTTTTCAGGCTCTTCCAGCAATGTGCATACGAAAACCAGAGGGGAGGCAGAGGTTCTACACAACAAGACTAAAAGAACTGACCTAATTGACATATGTAACAAATTCACCTAAAAGCTGAAGAATACATACTCTTTTCAAGTGCATATGGGAAATTTCCAAAATATACCATCTGCGGGGTCGTAATGCAAGTCCTGACACATTTCAAATCTGATAAAATATGTCAATATTTTAAACAATTCAAAATAAACAATTTCAAATCTGATAAAGTATGTCAGGATCTGTATGATAAACTATGAAATACTGATGAAAGAAAATAAAGAAATGGCTATACTATGTTCAAGGATTGGAAGGCTGAATATAATAAAGATTTCACCCAAAATATAGGTCTAATGAAATTCCTATCAAAATATCAGCAGGAATCTTTATAATATAGAACAACTAAGTCTATTACTTCTTGACCTTTTGGCTAAGATCAAGTGAAGAATAACTGACTCCAAAATTTGCCTGGAAAGGCAAAGGAGCCAGAAGAGCTAAAATAATTTTGAAAGCACAGAATAAAGTTTAAGGAGCCATATTACCTAACTTTAAGAGGTACTACGTGATCACAGCCACCATGACAGCGTGTATTGGCAGAAGGTCAGACACAGACAATGGAATAGACAAGACAGCCCAGAAACAGAACTGCACAAATATTGTTAAAATTTTGACAAAGGTGCAAAGTTGATTCAAGGAGAGAAGAATAGTGTTTTGAACAAGCAGTACTAGAACAAATGGATTTGGGCATATGCGTACACCTCAACCTAGACACATATTTTACATCTTACATAAAATGTAATTTTAAATGGACGATGGATCTAAATATAAAATGTAAAACTAGACAACTTCTAGGAGAAAATACAGAAGAAATTCTGTGACCTTGGGTTTGGTGATGAGTTTTTAACATAAAAACATAATCCCATAAAAAATTATAAATTGGACTTTATCAATATTAAAAACTTTATTTCTTGAAAACACTGATAAGGTAATGAAAAGATAAGCCACAGACCTGGAGAAAATATTTGCAACTTACATATCTGATAAAGGACTTATGTCAAGAACGTGAAAGTAACTCTTTAAAAAAAAATCCTTTTTTTTTTTTTTTTAATAGGGTCTCACTGTATTGCCCAGGCTGGAGCACAGTGGTGTGGTCACAGCTCACTGTGACCTCAGACTCTGGGGCTCAAGTGATCTTCCTGCCTTGGCCTCTCGAATCTCACCTTGGCTGAGATGACAGATGTCAGCCACCATAACTGGCCAAAAAGAATCCTTCACATTCAATAATAAAAGGACAACCAGCCTAGTTTTTAAAATGAGTTAAAAATCTGAATAGACACATCACCAAAGAAGACATATGGGTGGCAGATGACAAAAGGTAACTCTACATTGTTTGGGGAAATGCACACTGAAACTTCAGTGCAGCAGCACTGCATACCTAGCAGAATGGCTGAAATTCATAAAACTGACAATAACAACATTGCTAGGGATGCAGAATAACAGCAATTCTCATTCGTTGCTGGTGTGAATGCAAAATGGAACAATGCTTTGGAAGATAATTTGGCAGTTTCTTATAAAACTACACATACAGGCCAGGCTCAGTGGCTAACACCTGTAATCCCAACAGTTTGGGAGGCTAAGGCTGGTGAATCACTTAAGCTCAAGAGTTCAAGATCAGCCCCAGCAACAAAGTGAGACCTTGTCTTGACAAAAAAATAAATAAGGCCAGGCACGATGGCTCACACCCGTAATCCCAGCACTTTGGGAGGCTGAGGTGGGCGGATCGCCTAAGGTCAGGAGTTCGAGACCAATCTGGCCAACATGGTGAAACCCTGTCTCTACTAAACATACAAAAATTAGCTGGGCAGAGTGACAGGTGCCTGTAATCCCAGCTATTCAGGAATCGCTTGAGCCTAGGAGGTAGAGGTTGCCGTGAGCTAAAATCGCGCCACTGTACTCCAGCCTGGACAACACAGTGAGACTTCATCTCTAAATAAATGAATACATAATAATTAGCTGGGTGTGGTGGTGTAGACCTGTGGTCCCAGCTACTCGGGAGGCTGAAGTGGGAGTATCGCTTGACCCTGGGAGGCCAAGGCTTCAGTGAGACTTGATCAAGCCACTGCACTCCAGTTTGGGTGACAGAGCAAGACCACATATCAAAAAAAAAAAAAAAAATTAAACATAGTCCTACCATATGGCCAAACAACTGCACTCCTGGATATTTATCCAAGTGAACTGAAAATCTTTGTCCACACAAAAACCTGCATTCAAAATCCTTCACACTTATTCATAAGCACTAAAATGTAGATGCAACCACGCTGTCCTCCCACAGCGAAACAGAAAAGCAAAGAAGCCATACACATATCGCTTGAAGATGATCAGACCTGCAGAGTCTGGGTTGGTTTTTAGAATGTGATATTAGTAAAAATAAGTCTGAGTAATTTTTGAAAAAAGTATGTAACCTTCGGTTTGGTAATGAGTTTGCTAAATTATTGTAAACCATGACACCAAACCATTTTCTATAGCTGGTAATGCCCGTGATATGAGGATTTCAAGTGGCTCTGAAATGAATGATCCTTGGGAGGGGGCTTCTGTCTCAACTCAAGAGTTGAGTGTCCTCTTAGGTCACGGAAGGTTATAAATTGAGATGGGAACCAGCCCTCTTTTAGAAACATCAGATTCCACTGTATCTACCAGACTATGTGGCCTTTAAACTTCTATTTTCTCAGGATTTACATTTTCTTCAAAAACCAAATTATGGGTCTACTCAAAAGTCATCCTGCCTACTCCTCTTACAGCTACCTAAGCAGATTATGTTCTGGGCAAACTGAAACCCACAAAGAAATCTCTTCATTTTGAAGGAACTAGGAGTAAAAGTGACCCTTGTCCACTGTGATGCTGAATTCATGACTAAGAGACTATTGGGGAGCTTATCTTTGGCTGTGGTCACAGAAGTCAAGAAAGAGGACTGCAGTGACTCTAAGAAAGTAACACAAGAGAAGAAAATAATGCAAAGCATGTAAGCACAATACCGTCTACCCGAAGTTACTATTTGCATCACTCGCAGTCAGTTAGCCAAGAGAGGCAAACTGAATTTTATTTTGCATAATGTACTGTAGCAGAGGTTCCAGGACCTATGAGTCCATGAGTGGATTTCAGTATTTCAGAACATTGAATAGTGGCATCCATTTCCTGGAAACAAAGTCATGCCTGCCTCATATTTCTCCGTTTTATGATGAAAACGTATCAGCCAAGTCTGGAGTGCTAGTCCTTATCGCATGCTGCTAAGAGATCTGCCTGGTAGCTAAGTGGCTAAAATCAATCAAAACGGAAACATGAATTATACTAAAGAAAGTTCACCTGGTAGACAGGTATTGTTCAAACCATGGGTCTTTAAAGGAAAAATTGTAAAAGAATTTGCAATTTGAGCTTAGAATGAAGATAAACTTGGAAAGACAATTCCTATCTATCTGTTGGGAAAAATATATATATGTACATATATATATAATCAGTTAACACACTTTTGGTAAATATATAATTTTATGCACCCTCTGCTATGGCTACGGTCACTTTAATATGGCACTGTGTCAATCCAGCATTCACCCAAACATTGAAAGGAGACGTTAGTGTCCTGCAGAGTCATCTTCGAATTCTCTGCCAGGCTCAGGAATCGTAAGGTAGTGGCTTTATACACAACACCCCACAATACAGAGTTCGGGCTGGCTCTTCTCCGGATTTCAGCTTCCCCAAATGCAGACTAGCAAGTGGAGCCATCGTATATCCCCGATAATGGCAGAACCTGCAGCTGGCAGCCTCTTCAGTTCGCAGGACAGGTTGAGAGAACAGAGAAAACAATGGCGTGTGCAAGGCAAAGTGGCCAATGAGGGACAAAGCCAGGCCTGGTGCCGATACTCCTCATCGAAGGCCTTAAAAAACACGCAAACCAGAATTCTCTTCCACTTTCTATCACCATTGGCACACCCGGAATTTACGCTCACCAGTGTGACTCTCAGCACCCTCCTCCTCCTAAAGCTCGTCAGAGGCTGCAGTGCCGGATTCTGGACTTAGGCCTGTTTTCTGGGGTGGAGAGCTGTGGCTGCAACCAAGTCAGTGCGGGCAGGTGGCAGTACTTTATGAGTGTGTGTACTATTTGTCTGTATCTGTAGTGATCCTGAATGTGTGTGGCAAAGCGAAGTCAAGTTAACTTTAGCTTTCTAATCATGAGTTCCTCTCAACAGGCCCAGGCAGCACTGACAGACGAGAAGGAGCTATCAGGAGATGAAGCTGACGCAGGGAGAGCGGCCCAGGGGCTTCTTGCTGCTTATTACACACACACACTTCACACGGGGGGGATTATTTTAATTCTGTGGCCTTCAGATCTCGTAAGTGCAAGTAAAAACAAGCAGGTAACTGTGACAACTTTACTTCAGAGTTTACATTTCGAAAATAACCCTATCCATCCAGCCCCTTTGTTCTGTTCTCTTAGTGTATACTTTGTTTTCTCTTCAGCTGAGTTTTCATGCCACTTCAAAGCCACCTTATCCCAAATGCACATGGAGACAGGCATCCCCTTGCCACCTGATGCCAGGACGGAGTCTGGAGGAGAATCTCTCGTGGGTGTGATGCAATCTGGCAGCCCGCCTTCACTTTCTACCTGGTGTTGCGGTGTGCATTCTGGGTCCTTCCAGAAATGTCTCGAGCTGCTGCCAGGGTCTCACCTTTCGTATCCAGATTAAAGCAAGACTGTATTAGCACACCCTGCTGTGCATCCAGGCCCATACGCTCACGTCTTCCGTGAGGTGCTGAGTGCGCTGAGGCTGGACGGAGTGACTGTCACGCATGCCTCCAGCTGCCTCACAGCAGCTGTGCCTTCTCTGGAATCCATTCAGAAACTCCATGTGCCTCAGCAAAAGCAAGTGAGGCCCGTTCTGTCCAGGGTTGGTGAGTGGGGGATGATCTGAAAGAGATCGGGAGGTGTCCCTAAGGACGCCCGTCAGTGGATCTGCTGATTACCAAGGGTACGGGGGTAACAGTTGGAGCTCAAAGGAAGAGGCAGAGTCTTATAGAAGAGGTGGACCCAGTCACAAAGCCTCGCTCACCTAGATTTGACCCAGTTCCCCATGAATGAGGTTCTCTGGAGGGTGACGGAGATATTGCAGTAAACGCCTGGAGCGGTGCTAGAGCATAGGCAGCACCATGCTTCTGTCCAGGAGGCCTGCAGTGTGAAGCAGCCTTTCACCGCCGGCATGAAGCACGGCTTGGCTTCAGCTCACCAGGAGGCCCCCGCGTACTGAGGCCTGAGGAAGGGCTGGCGCCAGGAATACCGTGATTCCTCATGGTGAAGGAAGCTGGCAGAGGAGAGAGGAACATGGCCGATGACCTCTGTTCAACGGCACCAGTGAGCCTCCACGTGGTGTGCTCCAGACACCAGGTGGGAGGGGGAGTCTGCCAGGGCGTTGGTAGATGTGTGGGGCAAAGTCGACAAAACCCAGGTTTCAGGTAGAAATCGCTGGGCTTCACTTTCACCTATAGGATTAAATGAGTCGAAAAGCCGTGTACTAAAAATGGCCTGAGATTGGCAGCAGGAAAGGAAACGGACACTCCTGAGCACCTACTACATTCGGGGTTCAGTGCTTTCCAACGTACTGTTTTCTTTTTGACAACCTGAAAAACAAGCACCAACTACGCTCACTTTACGGAAGAGGAAATGAAGGCTGGGTGGGCTCAGTGGCAGTCAGCGTCTTGGTAGAGCTGTGAGCCAGCAGGTGGCTGCTGGGCCGGGCATGCCGAATACCACGCACTGAAGACCCTCTCCTGTAGGACTCAATGCTGAAATAGTCCCATTCTGAGGGAGCGGGGCTCTGCCTCATTCACCGAATAGAAACAGAACTCCTGAGTTCCTGTCAGAAACGAAGTAACTCAAGTACTCTTCAAAGAGGAGGAGAAACGAGCTTCCAAAATGGGCAACATGATTACACAGTCTCAGATTTGGAAGGAGATGGATTAATCAACAATTGTTAGTGATCTCTCCCAACAGATTCTATTACAATTTATCTTTTGTAAGTTTTAATAAATGAGGAAATTGTTACCTCTGTGAGTGAAGTCTTCAGCCTCCCCTTGAAACTCATGTTACAGCTGGAAGAAACAGTCAGTTATGGCCGGCTGTAATTTCTGCCCTTAATAACACGCTCTACTGAGCAAAAACACGTCTGCGGCAGTGAATCCACAGTGTGGAAGGAGACTGGGACAGGGCACAGGGCTGGGCCTCCCACCCGATTGCCACAGGCCTCCGAGAAACCGCCATAAAGAACTCCAGCGGCATCAAGCTGGGATTTATAAGGCAGGACAGAAGGCCTCAGGGACACCGGGACACGAGAGGTCCAGGTGGCCAGGCCTGCAGAGTGGAGGCAGAGCTGACACTGCAGAATCCTCAGCCTGGGCTGGGCACCGAGCCTCAGTCAGGAGGGCAGGTAAGGGACCGTCTCAGACCCATGGCCACAGGGGGCCACAGCCAACCAACGTGGGAACCCGAGGTGGCCAGCTCTGAGAATGATCTACGTGCTTCCTAGGACGGGGTCAGCCACCTCTGAGACGCACCCTCACCTCGGGCTCCCGCTGAGCATGAGTCAGAGCCAAGCGGAGCGCGGCTGGGCACCCACTGGAGACAGCCGGTGGCACCACGCAAGCTCAGTCATCTGCTCTGTCCTCCAAACTTCACCTTGTACTTCTGTGGCTCTCTAATGAAACATTAGGGGCCGCCGAAATTCCTTCAACTTGATAAAATTAGGAGGAAAATAAAATGGAAAGGAAAATTAAAGCACATCTGGTTTACATTATTAAAGCCGTCAGGTACCAATTAATCAAAATTTAGGCCTGCTATTGACGGTCGGACAGCTGAAAATTCCCATGCTGGCTGTTATTTTCGTTGAGGGACTTGATCAAATACCAACTCCGTTTGGAAACATTTTATAATGACCATTTTGAGAAAATGAACAGCCCCTTTGCCAGATCTCACCCTTCCCTCCCTGAAGGCAGGGATACAGCTTCGAGGACATTGCTTGCAAAGCCTTTGAGACTCTGGCTCCAGAAGAAGGGAAGGGAGTCATCGTGAAGTCTGTGGGTTTTTACCTCACAGAGACAGGTCAGCTGACCCAAAAGCATCCGTTCTGCACAGCTTGGTGGTGACAAGTACCTACGTGTGTGGTGGGGTTGGAAGACTCCCAGGAGGCCTCTGCTGGCCCACACACCCGCTGCTCTGCATGAATCAGAGGACCACACAGGACCTAGCAGAACGTGTCTGCACAGGAAATAACTTCCTGGCTAAGTGTCAAATCAGCCTGGAGATAAAATTAACTGAAGCAAGGTCTCCCAGGCCTCCAAGGGCAACATCAAAGAGCCAGGATGTTCCTCTCTCAAAGGCTTTGTTGGCTGAGTGGACCAACCTCCTCAGGCCTCTGCTCTTTATCCTTGTGGACAGACCCAGCTGGGGCAGCTGTGGGTGCAGGGGGCAGGACAGGGTTGGGGCCCTGGGCTCAAAAGAGCTGTGACCATCGTGTAGCAATCACTCCTCTGGGCAACCTTGGACACTTGGACAGGAACAGCAGAGCTCCGGTCCAACGGAGTCTCTAATGGGTGAAGCTAAGATTCTAGAAAAGCCTCAGGCTGGCTACAGACTCTGCCTACACGTTCTTTGCAGAGTAGAGAAGGACGCAGGAAGAGAGGCCTCACAGAGTCAATGTCACCGAGACCAAGAGAGACTCCCTCACAGGCCAGGTGAGCTGCCACGGGTCATTCTCAGGCACAGGCTGTTTGGTTGCAAGTAGGCTGGACTTTGTCATTGTTTCTTTGCATTTTTCTTGATGGCTCATAATACAAGGTTAGGTTTCTTGGAAGCCTAAGAATGTTATCCAAAAAGGCTGTTTTCAGATGGGTTAGAGTATAAAGAGTATGAATAGCTTATAAGTGCTTCATGAACCCCCAGTTCGAATGCAAAGGCATTCTTAAAAGGTTTTCATTGAATAAAGGCAGGAAAATAAATTGAGACCGAGAAAAAGATTTCAACAGAGGGGTGAAGGGGCGGCTGGTGTTCCTCCTTCTAACAGAAGTGCTTCTTCCGAACAGCCGCCTTTGCTCCCATGCTCCCTTAAAACCACTTCGCTAGGAGTCGACTTCCATTGAGCGAAGGCAATGCTGCTGGAGAGCACAACCGGCTCTGTGGCTTCTAAGTGGAAAATGTCACCCTCTTGTCAGCTACCCACGTGCCACGTGTGTGTGTGAGTGACTCTGTGTCTGTGGGGTGGAGGGGTGGGGTGAAGCCTTTCACTTTCTTTTCAGCTTTTATTTTTTTTTTAAGTTTGAGTTCCGGGATACATGTGCAGAACATGTAGGTTCGTTACACAGGTATACGTGTGCCGCGGTGGTCTGCTGCAGCTACTGACCCATCCTCTAAGTTCCCTCCCTTCGCCTGCCACCCCCAACAGGCCCTGGTGTGTGAAGTCCCCCTCCCTGTGTCCATGTGTTCTCATCGTTCACCTCCCACTTCTGAGTGAGAACATGCGGTGTTTGCTTTTCTGTTCGTTAGGTTGCTGAGGATGTTGGCTTCCAGTTTCCTCCATGTCCCTGCAAAGAACATGATCTCATTCCTTTTTACAGCTGCATAGTCTTCCATGGTGTATATGTGCCACATTTTCTTTATCCAGTCTATCACTGGTGGGCATTTGGGTTGGTTCCATGACTTTGCTATTGTAAATAGTGCTGTAATAAACATACATGTGCATGTGTCTTTATAGCAGAATGATTTCTCTTTCTTTGGGTGTATACCTAGTAATGGGATTGCTGGGTTAAATGATATTTCTGGTTCTAGGTCCTTTAAAACTTACCTTAGACAGACTCATTCACCCTGAAATAGAGGACATGGTGGATGGTAAAAGGCGCAGGCTGTGAATACCTTACCACTGCAAATTCTGCATGACTCTTAGAATCTAATTTGACAACAGCCACAGCGGAAAGTCCTTCATGTGCACTTGCCCTGCTGCACTAGATCAATATGAATCCTGCTGCTACTCTGGTTTACAGACGAGAAAACTGCCAGCCCAGGAGGCAAAGTGACTAGCCATGGTCTTCCTGACTTCGAGTCCTCAATCTCAACCATCAAAGGACACTAAGAATGAAGGAGTCCGGAGCTGTAGCTGAGGTGTCTGCCGCATTGAGGGAGCCCGTGAAATCGGAGTCCAGCTGCGGCTGCGCTCCATCCAGTGGCTTCACGGCACAGCTTACTACTTTACATTTGTGTTCTCTAACTGGGGGTGATTTTGACCCCTAGGAGACATTTGGCAATGTCTGGAAACACTTTTGGAGGTCACAACTGGGGTTAAGGGGAGGTGGACTGGCATCTAGTAGCTAGAGCCAGAAATGCTGCTATACACTCCACACTGCACAGGACAGTCCCTTTAAGAAAGAATTATCGGACTCACAATGTCGCTAGTGCTGAGGCTGAGAAACCCTAGGCTAGGCCATCAGATCCCTGCTGAGTCAGACTATGTCTCCTCATGTTATACCAGGATGCCTTTCTTTGGAAGGTTACTACCCACCTCCTCACCAGACTGCATGCCCCTCTTTTCCTCTCTCCTCACGCTGGACTCCCGGACCAGTCTTTCCTCCAACACACAATAAATACTCTTCCTTCTGCAGTACTGGGTCAGTGGCTATCACTTGGTGACCTCCTGTCCCGGGGGAACCTGTGCTTCAGAGTTCTTCCAGGCCGCCCAGGGTAGAGAGGCTCTGGCAGACTAGCCTTAAATGCTTCATATTCGACCGGGTGCTGGGGCTCATGCCTGTAATCCCAGAACTTTGGGAGGCCAAGGCAGGTGATAACCTGAGGTCAGGAGTTTGAGATCAGCCTGGCCAACATGGCTAAACCCCGTCTCTACTAAAAATGCAAAAATTAGCTGGGCATGGTAGCATGTGCCGGTAGTTTCAGCTACTCAGGAGGCTGAGGCAGGAGAATTGCTTGAACCCAGGAGGCAGAGGTTGCAATGAGCTGAGATTGCACCACTGTACTCCAGCCTGGGTGACAGAGTGAGACTTGTCACTCTAAGAAAAAAAAAAAAAAAAAAAAAAAGTCCTACCCTCCATCATCTTCCCAGAAAGTAAAGATGCAGCTCTTCAGATGAAGGCTTTCCACACGGCTGCCACAGGGCCAGTGAGAAGAAGCCCTCGGATGCAGCTCGCAACGGCCAGCCCCTCAGCGGCTCCCTGGACCAAGTGCTCACTGGCCACGCTGACCCAACCAACCCAGAAGAGACTACATAGCCTCAACAACTGGCACACACTTGTCACCAGGTATGATCCACTTAAGAACATGAAACCAGCTTTATCATACGCTCTGAAATTAGCTCCATATGAGTTTTAGAGCCTAACAGGGTTCTGGCAAAAAGATATGTGATGAGCAGGATGATTTCGTGTTTAGGGAATAATCACTCAAAGTGTCCCCTGCAAATGGATAATTCCATCTACTCCCATTAACTTCACTACTGATGTCAATGCAAGTCCACAAGAGGAGTATGGTTCCCAGATGGTAGAAATGTGACACGTTACTCAACACGTCCTTGAACGGGCAATCCTAGAAGCAGAGACCTGGCCTGGGGTAGAATACGACCTCCAGGAATTGATGGTCCTGTACAAACGCACAGTTATCCAACATCTGGACGAGGTGGCAGAACGCAGCACGATCCAAGGGCTCCCTTAACTGAGGACATTAGGAGGCTACGGTCCATTTCACCCCATTACAAAATGGTGCCATGAATCAATTGCTACCATGATGAGAAACTTTGGTTCATGATAATGAAACATGAGTTAAGGTCATAAGGATTCTAAAATTGTTTTTATGAAATACAATGTATAAAGATGCAAATTTATGAAAATAAATTATTATACAGATTATCTACATAAGAGAAGGACCTTTGTAGAATCCTTATAAACATTACAATCTCAATAGTACAAACTTAAAGTTATCCAAGTTATAAACATTTGGTTTTACCATTTCTTATAAAGTTAAATTACCTAACAAAGAGAGGCATACAATAAAGGACTTGCACGTGACTGGTTAAAGGGGTGCCGGTTAAAGGGGCACTGGTTCAGGGGGTGCCAGTTAAGGGGGCGCTGGTTAAAGGGGTGCTGGGGAAAATCCTTAACTCTTTGGAGACTCATCTTTTTGCTACCCTTTTAGTACTGTGTGATGACTCCACTTCTAGTTTGAAGGTACAATGAAAATACTATTATCAGTATGAACTGATATGTGTGAAAATTATAGACTGTTTTCTACATAAGTTGGAATACATATGTATCATATTAGGATAAATACACACACACACAACATAAACGCACATATACAGCCTAAGATAATGACGAGCAAAGTTGTTAGCCGAAGGTGGAGGTCCAAGAGATTACGCAGAGAAAAAAGGCGTTCTGTCATATGAAATAAACACCACCTGCTCAAACACGAGGCCCGGAGTCCAGAGAAAAGAGGCGGCACTGTGGCACAGTCCGGTGGGGAAGGACACAAAGTCCTCAACAGGAGAGAGTCTGACAGCGGGGACTGGACAGTCACACTAAGTGCTGAGTCCATCCTGCCTGACCCAGCTGTGGGTCTGTGATCTTGATGCAGCCCTGACTGACCCCACGTACGTCCACAACTGTCCACTCTTCTCCCCGTGGGCCCCAGAGAGTTGTTCCGCACATCTGTGGGGTCTTGGTCCTTAGAGTCAGTAAGCAGAAACAAAGATCTTAAGCTCTTTCCCTTTTCTCTCTATCCCTTTTTTAGTTTTTGTTGTTTTTCTCTGAGTATACAAGCGACATGGGAGGAATTACCATTTTAAACTTCAACCTCCTGGATACAAGGTGGCCTTAGAGGCACATTCGGTTAGTAACTGGTAATCTTAAGAGCTAACAAGTATTGAGTGCTTACTGTATGCCAGGTACCGTTCTGAGAACTTAGAAATGAATTAGCTCATTTAAGCATCTGTTAAATACTACTAATGCCCTCACTGTATAGGAGGAGATTGTGGCAGGAAGGTTACGTTTCCAAAGAAATCATTACAAATCTTACATAGAGCAATTAAAATTCAAATCCTGTAAATGACAAAGTCTGAGAGTAGAGATTTTTTTACTTCTATTTTTTCATTCATTCACTGGCAATATTATAACCTTTTTTTTCTAAATATAACCATCTTTCTAAATTATTTCTTTACAGATATACTATTTATATGTCATTTTACCTACTTGTTGTAAGGCTTATAAAACTGTGTTTTCTATAATTTTCTATGTCTTTCTCACATTCTACTCTGTCTTAATATAGTATTTTTTAATAGTTTTATTGAAGTTTAACTGACATATAGTAAACTATACAATTTGCTAAGTTTGAATACATGTATACAATTGTGAAACCAACACCACATCAAGATAGTGAACACATCCTCCATTCCCAAGTCTCCTCATGTCCACGTGTACTCCTTCCCTTCTTCTCAGCACACCCAACTCCACCTTCTAGGTACCCACTGATTTACCTGCTGTCATATGCTACTTTGCATACCCTGAAACTTTATAGAAATGGAATCACACCGTTTACATTCTTCTGTGGCTTCTCTCACAAACCATAATTATTTTGAGATTCATCCATATTATAGCATGTATCGATAATTCATTTTTATTGCTGAGTAGTACTCTATTGTTTGGATATATCACAGTTTGTCTGATCACCTGTCGACATCTGGATTGTTTCCAGATTTGGGCTGTTACAAATAAGGCTGCTAGGAGCTCCCATAGTTTATGCTGAGAACATCCTGGGTGTGTAGTTACCACTTCGGATGCTTCTCATTCCTTTGTGCAGATCCAGATTTTCTATTTTATTTTTTGAGATGGAGTTTCCCTTTGTCATCCAGGCTGGAGTGCAGTGGCACAATCTTGGCTCACTGCAACCTCTGCCTCTCAGGTTCAAGTGATTCTTGTGCCTCAGCCTCCCAAGTAGCTGGAATTACAGGCATGTGCCATGTCACCTGGCTAACTTTTGAATTTTTAGTAGAGATGGCTTTTACCATGTCGGCCAGGCTGGTCTCCAACAACTGACCTCAAGCAATCCAGCTGCCTTGGCCTCCCAAAGTGCTGGGGTTACAGGCATGAGCCACTGTGCCCAGTCCTGATTTTAATTTGGTATCATTTTTCTTCTGCCTGAAGGGCCTCTTGTAGTACCGGTCTGCTGGCAAAAAAATCCTTTTACTTTCTGTATATCTGAAAATGTCTTTTGTTGCTTTCAATTTTGAAAGTTTTTTTTGGTTTGTTTTTCTTTATTGCTGGAAATAAAATTCTAGGTTGACAGTTTCCCCCCTTCAGTAAAGACGTTGCTTCCTTGTATTCCCACCTGCACGATTTATAAGAATGTGCCATTACCCTTTGTTCCTCCACATGTAATGCTTCCTGCTCCCTGCTCCTTTGAAGATTTTCTCATTACTACTGGTTTGGAGCAATTTGATTGTGATATGCCTTGGTGTATTTTTGTTTATGTTTCTAGTGCTTGAGGTTCATTGAGTATATTGGATCTATGGATTTGTGGTTTTCATAAAATTTAGAGCTTTATTCCTTCAAATATTTTTGCGGCCCTCTTCCATCTCCCCTTTGTCATTGACTACAATCACACATATATTAGGCCACTGAAAATTATCCAACGGTTATGTTTACTTATTACTGTGTTTCATTTTGGATCACTTCTATATGTTCAAACTTTTTCTTCTACCATGTCTAATCTACTGTTGATGCCATCCCATGTATTTTTCCTCAGATATTACAGTTTTCATTTCTAAACGTTTTCCTGAGGTCTTTTTTCATATCTTCCATGTCTCTGGCTAAACTTTTTGAACACAGAGACTCAAGTTATAACTTGTAACATCCTTGCCTGCCCATTCTAATGTCTGCATCACTTCTGGATTGGCTTTGACGGACTGTATTTTTCTGCCGCTTTTCATGCCTCATAATCTTTGATGCCAGACATTATAAAACTTACCTCGCTGGGTGCTTGAAATTTTTGTATTCCTAAAAATGTTCTTCATCTTTGTTCTGAAATACAATCAAATTACTGGAACATTTTGGTTTTCTTTGAGGTCTTCTTTTTCTCATTTGCTAGACAAGTCTGAAGCAGTGCTCCATCTCGGGCAAATTACTTCCCCTGCTGAGGCAGGACCGTTCTGCGTATTCTACCGTATGCCCCAGGAACTACAAAGTTTTCTAGTTTGCCTGGTGGGAATGGGTACTATCCCTGGCCCTGTACCAGCACGGGGCACTGTTCTCTTTAATCCCTTTGGATGGCTCTTTTCCTGACCTCACATACAGGTGCTGAAATGCTCAAGGGAAACCATTGTAGATTCCCAAGGTTCCTCTCCAGTTCCGTGTACTACCGACCGCTACCCTCCAGTACCGCGTACTACCGACCGCTACCCTCCAGTACCGTGTACTACTGACCACTAGCTGGCTTGGTCTCTCTGGACTCAGCTCTGTCTCTTCAACTTGGAATCTGTTGGGCCCCAGCTCATTTCCTCTCTCCTATAGTTTAGATCCGATCTGTTTGGTCTCATCAAACCTCATGTTGAAATTTGATCCCCAGAGTGGGGGTGTTGGGAGGTGGGGCCTAGTGGGAGGGGCATGTGGGGAACGGAGTGGATCGCTCATGAATGGCTTGGGGCTATTCTAGCAGTACTGAGTTCTTGCTTTTGCAAGACTAAATTAGTTCTCGCCAGAGTGGACTGGTTCCCGTGACAGTGGGTTGTTATAAAGCCCCTCAGATTTCTTTTCCTTTACACACATCTGCGTCCTCCTTGACCTTCGATACCATGTTGTGATGCAAACGCCTCCCCCACCCCGAAGGCAGGCTGTGTCCTTCAGCGACCTCCGCCTGCAAAACCATGGGCTAAATATGCCTCTTTTCTTTATAGATTACCCAGTCTCAGGTATTTTTTTAATGGCAACACAAAAGAAACGAAGACACCCTCCATACGCTGTGGCCTGTAGACTCTCTAGGCAGGAAGCTGAGACAGTCACAGGACTCACCTATTTTGTGTACCATCTCTCAGAGGCCACTCCCTTTCATTTCCTGGTGTCTAGTGTCTTGAAAACCACTGCTTTATGTATTTTTTCCTTTTCTTTTGGCTGTTTTAAGGCAGGAGAGTAAATCTGGGCCCTATCACTCCATCTTAACCAGATACAGAAATTCTCATGTATTAATTTGCGACGCTTACATGTCCAAATTTATCTAACCATTTCTCTACTGTTGGATACCTGCAATATTTCCAGGTTTCATTTTTGTGCGTGTGCATTGGTTTGCCATATATTTGAAGGCTGTGCAGTAACACAGACAGCCACTAATAACTGTTCACTAGTAATTCTGTGTGGCAGTGTCTGGGATGTTTGTGCTCTGCACTGCCCACTTCACTGGCTCTCACACACATCAGTTCAGTCCCAGTGGTATGGTTTCTTTCAAAAAACACAAATTAATCGACTTTTGAAAAAAGGTTCAGGGACAGACTCATTGATTTAAAGATGAGTGGCAACCACAAACCTTAAATTAAATTATTCGTAAGACTTGTCACGTCAGATATAGCCCAATTATTGTAGGCACTGGTCTAGAATACATGGCTATACATGGCTACACAGAACCAGAATAAAACTTTGGTGGCTTTGATGTACTAGTTCCCTTAGATTCCTGATATGCCAAACAACCAAAGCATCAATTACACTCTTCGGAGCTGTGTTCCAATGTGACATTGCTCCAATTTGCTGGCAGTTCTCTGAGTCTCATGGATCTCATGGACTCATGTACTAAGGACTTCTATTTATATGGTGGCAGGGAAGATAAAAGGTTATGAGAAAAGACGCCTCCATGACAGCTACCCAACTCTGCTAAGCCTTCAGAGACAGTGCACTGTCTACTAATGATCCTATATGGGAATGCCTAAGACATCTGTGCTCTGCACTGCCCACTACGCTGGCTCAGAGGCTCATATTCCAATGGGGCCAAAGTACAGGGAACTGGGTTGTTCCACAGTCCTCATGAGAAAGACACAGGCAATCTTGTGGTGCTCGGCAAACACCCTAGAAGAAGTGACTTATCTATTACTTCCGATAAAGACTGTTGGGACAGTGACAAAGAGTTACGTGTCATTTGCTAGCTGGGCTTTGGTGACCTTCTGGGTCAGTGATCCCTTGCTATGGAGGAAACCTAGAAGTTCTTCTCTTTACCTTCTGCCAAGTTGGAAACAATTTGCTGGTTGCAAAGAACAGTTCTATAGCACTTTGTTAAGGGTTACAGTAAAGCATTGGTATGGATTTTGCTTTTGAAAGTATTTGTCTTATTTGACCTAATATTTAGGTGATTTTGAGGCAATCCATTAAGTACATAGAAACAAAACATTAGATCAAAAGATCAAACTTAAAAAGAATGCCTACAAGATCAAAGCCTCTGTTCATCCTCTCTTCCTACAGGAGTGTCTAGCAGAGGGAGAAAATATTTCTTTTGAGAAATACCCTTTTCAAAGAAAGATTAGAATCTGGCTTCAAGAGAATGGCCAAAGGGGGTGGGAAAAAAAATCAGTAATGGCATTCAGAACAAGCTTTTTCAGCTACCAGTCCTGACAAGTTGGTATATCCATCAGATGTCTGAATACTCATGACAGAACAGCCCAGCTGCCACTGAACTTATGTAGAATCTTTCTAACATTTGCAGAGCCCAAGGTGACACCATCTGCCAAGAAATGTGCGGCTCTGCCATTCCCTTCAACTAAGACTGACCCAGCTGCTGCTGTCACCAGCTCCCAGGCAGAACAGGTGATGAATGATCTGTCCTCACTGGACATGGACTCTGTCTATGGCTGTAGGAAAGAAGGAATACCAACACAGAATGGGACATCCATGATGCAGAGAGGATGAAGAATTAGCTCCTCTGCCAGCTCTGACTCCAAGTTTCCACAACGACAGAACAGGTAACAGACAGGACTACTGCCGATTTCCAAGGGTGTGGCTTAGCATCTCAGAAGAGAAAATGAGCTAGAGAAGATATGTCTATGAACGTGAGACATCTGCCATACAATGGCTCGCCTCACACTGTCCAGGTTTCAGTGCAATGACTAGTTAGCTCTTCCATACAAAGTAAAGAACACACTTGGCACCCTTACCCCAACTCCAGTTTAACAAAAGACTCCATTCTTCAGAGCTCTGAGGAATCTCTGTCTTCCAGTTACCTTTCTGGACCCTCGAGCCTCCAGGGCCAACTTTCACTTCCAATCTTGAGAACCTGTGTTCTCAATTTGTCCCAAGACTCAAAGTTTTGGATTCTTCCTTATTCCCTGGCCCATCCAGGTCAAAGCTCCAGCCCTTGCACCCTTCACTTGGCTAAAAAGGGGGATCAGAGGATAAAAATAGGTGATCGAAAAAGAATAAAAGCTCAAGCCAGATTGACTGAAAGCAAAACCTTGGAGCTGAAACAGCTCTTCGACTTCACTCTTTTCTACCAAAGTATATGACAGAAATTTAACTACGTAAAAATCATGTTCTGCAAGGAAGCAACTAATTATGAACAGAACAAAAAAGGAAACAATAAGTTGGAAAAATAGTTGCAAAATTTACCACAAAGGGCTTGGGTGTTTTCCTAGTAAAGAACTCCTGCAAATCAGTAAGTATAAGGTCAACTCAAAGAACCTGGGCAAAACATGAAAAGACAGTAAACTATATGAAAGAAATTCACATGGCCTTTATTTAGAAATTTGTGCTTATTTCACAGTAACGTACAAATTAAAACAATGCAAGATTAACCAAGAAAAGAAGAGAGAAAATCCAAATAACCACACTAAGAAGCAAAACGGGAGATATTACAACTGACACCACTGAAATACAAAAGATCATCCAAGGCTACTATGAACACCTTCATGCACATCAACTAGAAAACTAGACAAGATGGATAAATTCCTGGGAAAATACAACCCTCCTAAGTCAGGAAGAATTCAATGCCCTGAACAGACCAGTAATAAGCAGCAAGAATGAAATGGTAATTAAAAAATTATCACCAAGGCCAGGCACGGTGGCTCACACCTGTAATCCCAGCACTTTGGGGGGCTGAGATGGGCGGATCACGAAGTCAAAAGATTGAGACCATCCTGGCCAACACGGTGAAACCCCATTTCTACTAAAAATACAAAAAAATTAGCCAGGTGTGGTGGCGTGCGCCTATGGTCCCAGCTACTCAGGAGACTGCGGTGGAAGAATCGATTGAACCCAGGAGGTGGAGGTTGCAGTGAGCCAAGATTGTGCCACTGCACTCCAGCCTGGTGACAGAGCAAGACTCCATCTCAAAAAAAAAAAAAAAAAAAATTACCACCAAAAATGTCCAGGACCAGATGGATTCACAGCAGAATTCTACCAGACATTCAAAGAAGAACAGGTACCTATCCTTTTGACACTATTCCACAAGACAGAAAGAAGGAACCCTCTCTAATTCATTCTATGAAGCCAGCATCACCTAATACCAAAACCAGGAAAGGTGTAACAAAAAAAGAAAACTGCAGACTGATATTCCTGAAGAACATAGATGCTAAAATCCTTAACAAAACACTAGCTAACCGAATCCAACAACACATCAAAAAGATAATCCACCATGATCAAGTGGGTTTCATATTAGGGATACGGGGATGGTTTAAGATATGCAAGTCAATAAATGTCATATACCACATGACAGAATTAAAAATAAAAATCACATGATCATCTCAACAGATGCAGAAAAAGCATTTGACAAAATCCAGCATCCCTTTATGATTAAAACTCAGCAAAATCAGCAGACAAGGGACATACCTCAATGTAATAAAAGTCATCTATGACAAACCCACCCACAGCCAACATAACACTGAATGTGGAAAAGCTGAAAACATTCCCTCTGAGAACTGGAACAAGACAAGGAGGCCCACTCTTACCACTCCTCTTTAGCATAATGCTGGAAATAAAGGGCATCCAAATTGGTAAAGAGGAAGTAAAACCGTCACTGTCTGCTGATGATATGATCATTTACCTTGAAAACCCTAAAGACTCCAGAAAGCTCCTATGACTGATTAAAAAAAAAATTCAGCAAAGTTCCAGAATTAAAAAATGCAAAAATCAGTGGCTCTTTTATACATCAACAGTGATCAAGTGGAGAATCAAATCAAGAACTCAACTGCTTTTACAATAGCTGCCAAACAACAACAACAACTTAGGAATATACCTAACCAAGGAGCCAAGAGACCTCTACAGAGAAAACTACAAAATACTATTGAAAGAAACTGTGGACAACACAAACAAATGGAAATACATCCTATGCTCATGGTCAAGGATAGGTAGAATCAATATTGTGAAAATGACCACACTGCCAAAAGCAATCTACAAATTCAACACAATGCCCATCAAAATACCACCATAATTCTTCACAGAATTAGAAAAAACAATTCTCAAATTCATATGGAATCAAAAAAGATCCTGCACAGCCAAAGCAAGACTAAGCAAAAAGAATAAATCTGGATGCATCACACTACCTGATTTCAAACTATACTATAAGGCCCTCGTCACCAAAACAGCATGGTACTGGTTTAAAAATAGGTACATAGGGCTGGGCATGGTGGCTCACGCCTGTAATCCCACCACTTTGGGAGGCCAAGGTGAGCAGATCACAAGGTCAGGAGTTCAAGACCAGCCTGGTCCACATGGTGAAACTCCATCTCTACTAAAAATACAAACATTAGCTGGGCATGGTGGCACATGTCTATAATCCGAGCTCCTCAGGAGGCTGAGGCAGGAGAATTGCTTGAACTGGAACCTGGGAGGTGGAGGTTGCAATGAGTTGAGGTCATGCCACTGCAGTCCAGCCTGGGCTTCAGAGTCAAACTCTGACTCAAAAAAAAAAAAAAAAAAGGAAGAGAAAAAGGTATATAGACCAATGGAACAGAATAGAGAACCCAGAAATAAACCCAGTTACTTACAGCCAACTGATCTTCAAACAACGCAAACAAAAACATAAAGTGGGAAAAGGACACCCTTTTCAACAAATGGTGTCGGGATAATTAGCTAGCTACAGGTAGGAGAATGAAACTAGATCCTCATCTCTCACCTTATATAAAAATCAATTCAAAATGGATTAAGGACTTGAACCTAAGACCTGAGACTATGAAAATTCTAGAAGATAACCTTAGAGAAAACCCTTCTAGACATTGGCTTAGGCAAGGATTTCATGACCAAGAACCCCAAAGCAAAATGCAATAAAAATAAAGATAAATAGCTGGGACTTAATGAAACTAAAGAGCTTTTGAACAGCAAAAGGAACAGTCTGCAGAGTAAACAGAAAATTCAAGGAGCATGAGAAAATCTTCAAAATCTATACATCTGACAAAGGACTAATATCCAGAATCTACAACACAAATCAGTAAGAAAAAAAGAAACAATCCCATCAAAAAGTGTGCTAAGGACATGAATAGACAATTTTTGAAAGAAGATACACAAATGGCCAACAAACACGAAAAAAATGTTCAACATCACTAATGATCAGGGAAATGCAAATCAAAACTACAATGTGATACCACCTTACTCCTGCAAGAATGGCCACAATCAAAAAATCAAAAAACAGTAAATGCTGGCATGGACGCAGTGATCAGAAAACACTTCTACATTGCTGGTGGGAATGTAAACTAGCACAGCTGCTATGGAAAATGGTGTGGAGATTCCTTAAAGAACTGAAAGTAGAACTACCATTTGATCCAGCAATCCCATTACTAACTATTCACCCCAAGGAAAAGAAGTTATTATATGAAAAAGATACTTGCACACGCATGTTTACAGCGGCATAATTTGCAACTGCAAAACTGTGGAACCAACCCAAATGCCCATCAATCAATGACTGGATAAAGAAAAGGCGGTGTGTATATATATGGATGGAATGTTACTCAGCCATAACAGGGAACAAAGTAACAGCATTTGCAGCAACCTGGATGAGACTGGAGACTATTATTCTGAGTGAAGTAACTCAGGAATGGAAAACCAAACATTGTATGTTCTCATTGATACATGGGAGTTAAGGTATGAGGACGCAAAGGCATAAGAATGACACAATGGACTTTGGGGACTTGGAGGGGAAGGGTGGGAGGGGACGAGGGATAAAAGACTACAAATAGGGTGCAGTGTATACTGCTCGGGTGATGGGTGCACCAAAATCTCACGAGTCACCATTAAAGAACTTACTCATGTAACTAAATACCACCTCTGTACCCTAATAACCTATGGAAAAATTAAAAACAAAACAATGGCAAAATATCATTTCTACCTAGCTGATGAGCAAAGATAAAACCACCAAGGAGGAAGTGGGAAAGAAAACACGTTGCAACATGCATAGTAGCTGCCATTTGTGTAAAGAGGGGAGGAGAATGAATATCTAACACTTTCTCGTATATGCATAAAGCATCTCTGGGGTAATACACAAAAAAAGATAATATGGGCTATCTCCAGGGAGAAGCATATGATGGCTAGAGACAGGACTGGTTCAGAGAGTGTTTATGTTCTTTTCATTGACTGAAGGTGAACCAGAGATTGCCTGAAAGCTGAACTGCTTTCATCACTATCCAGAGAAAGAGTATCTTTTTGGGACCTCATTTTGATGCATATGCTAAGAGGCCAGGCTGAATGAGGGGCTGTTTTATATTCAGAGATTGATATATGATAATTTCCTTTAATATCATTATGGTGCATGATGATTAGTTTATAAAGGTCTTTCACACACTACCTTCTTGAATCTTTGTCATCAACCTCTGAGATGGGCATTATTTTAATCTCTGTTTTTCAGAGGGAGTGACTGGGGCTCAGAGAGACAGCCAGCTTTTTTTGGCCAGAGAGTAAAGTTCCAGAGCCAGGATTTGGCACAAGTTAACGTGGCAGCTACGTAGGCTGCATTTTTAGATATGCCCAGCCTAGGACAGATGTGACAAGCCCACCCTATCCCATGGGGAAAGCAGATGAGGGAGTGGGAACAGCTGGAAGGCTGAAGCGGGGACAACCAGCAGACGGTGCCTGAGGCCTGTCCAGGAGGCATGTGATAAAAGTAGAAAGGCAGGCTTCTCCAGGGTCCAGCCAGCATCCTAAACTGCAGGCACAGCCATGACCAGGGAAAAAAGGAGGTTGGTGCTGGGTGAAGACCCCAGGCCTACATGCAGGAGTGGCACTGGAATACAGATTTGGGGCATGGCTTCCTGCCGAAACCACAGGGTACCTTCCTTCTAGTCCAACCTCAGACCTTCCCACACTTGGGGCCTGCTCTCCCCACACACCATTCCTCCCTCCCTCTTACTGCCAAGGTCCCTCTGTAAGACCTTCAGCCTGGGAGAGACAGTTGCTCAGGAAGCAGAGGTTAAACCACTCTCAAGGGGCATCTGTCATCTTAACTGTGCTTATAGGGACCAGAAGAATACAAGACCTAGAAGTTCAGACCATGTCGTTCTCGGTGGTAGAATGCCATCGTTACATGTCATGATGTGCCGTTCATGCAAACGACTCACCGGCCGGACAGGTGACACAGGTGGCTGTAAGGATGCCTGTCAGCAATCCTGGCACATCGAAGAGCCTGGCAATAACCCTAAGAGCTTATGGCAGAAACTGGTGAACGTCTCAATGGAAAGTGGCAAGGTCAGGGGAGGAACTGAATTTGGGGGCAACAAAAAGAGCAGAGAGAAGGAAAGTTACTGGCCAGGCAAGGGGGGCACACAGGCAGGATGCAGGAAGAGTCAGGGACTTGTTTCTTCTAAGGAAGAAGAAACTTTGTTTAACTTAGTGGAAGGGAAGAAGACAGGACTGAGTGTGACACGGTTTCCTGCTAGCTGCAGAACTGAAATGATACGAGGAGAAAAAAAAGCGCCACTCCATTTTCTGCCCCTGGGGTTGGATTCGGCTGGGAATGGAATATGATGCTTATCTTTATACCGATTTTTATTGGTCCAAAATTCAGAAACAAAATAAGGCCAAATGGGGCCCCCATGGAGTGAAATTTGGTTGTGTTACTTTGCTTTGCAAAGAACAGGACAGACAGTTACAACGAATGGAGGATACATTCTCATCTCCTTTTTAGCACTCTTCAAATAGAGACCTGATTTCCCAGCTAGAGACTTGGGTCTCATGGAAGCTGAGATTTCCTCTCAACCAAATACTCGTAGTGAAAACCTCACACCCTCCTAGGATGATACTAACATTTGCCAGAGCGCACACACAGGCACTAGAGTCATCCTGGAAAGGACTGCACCGAGGCTGAAGTCGGGTTTGTTCACAAGTACTATTTGCCAAGGTGACACAGGGGACATCTGAGGACAGGGCAGGCATGGCCTGTTTTCATAAACTAGGTTGAAACGTCTTTTGGATCTTGATCCCATGAGCCTGGGTGAATATAATCTGATTGGGTTAAAATGTCTTTAGAGTTTCTTTCAGGCTGCTTGAGTCTGAGGCAGGTATGAAAAGAAATAGAGAACACAATGACTTCTTTGGCGAGGATGAGAATTACACTAAAATTCAGTTTGAGTCTAGTTACTCTCTCTATATAGTTTTGTGGAAAACTAAAACTAATCTCACAAAGAAAAAATCTGAAATACAAGTAGACATCTCTGTGCCCATTAAGAAAACCCATCTCCCCCCTTCCCCTTCCTCATAGAAGTCCAATTTTAAGTACCCACTCCTCGTCCACAAAGCTTGCTCCCAGGAAGATGAGCCCCCCTGAGCCCCAGGGCGGTTTCTGACCAGTCTGAGCTAATCCCAGTAAAGTGACTCTCAGGAAAGCACTAACCTTAATCTGATCAAAGATACTTTAGGAAATCTGCTGGTGCCTTCTGGAAAAGATCTCCATCTCTAAGCCCTAGGCAGGTCGTCTTAGAGCGCCTTTGGCGGTGACGTCTTTGTCTGACTCTTGGTATGATGGGTGGAACTGCTGAAAACATCCTGCTATAGTCCAAAAGAGCAGCACACAAGAAGAGGATGGAAATTCAAGAGAGAGAAGCCGGACAGGCGTAGACAGCTCCCGATCTCTGCGTTCTCTGGGAAACAGAATTTATATTCACTCACTGCTCAAACCAACCTGGCTTGGTGTTTCTGTTATTTGCTGATAATGTAACTAATAACGAATACATAATCCTAAGAATACTGTGAGGGACCTTATACCCTCAATGTATCATCAGCATGTGGTGCTCAAGAGAAAGCCCTGCCAAACCTACTCACGGACCTGCCCAGGGGCTGTGTTTATTGAGAGAAATAATCCTCCTTGAAGTAATTCTTTCAATAGCCGAGGTTTCCAGCCTAGTCTAGAAATGTGATGATCGAAGATGGCACACCTTTAGGTCTCACTCTGTTGAGGGTCATGATGGAGCAGGCACGCAGCGGGCCCCCACCTCTGCCTGCCAAGCTCCACAGCACTGAGCGCACAGTGGGGGGCGGAGGAGGTCTCTGAGCGCACAGGGGGAGCGGAGGAGGTCTCTCTGAGCGCACAGTAGGCGTGCAGGAGACACCACCCAGCCACTCCCACGCCTTTCCACCTTTTTCTCTATTCTTTTTCTGTTAGAGCTGTGCCTCCCATACATCTTTTTTAAATTTTTAGTGAACCTATTTGAATTGCTTTGTTTTTTATGCTGCTGTTGTTATGGCAATTATAAACCACATGCTAAAAATGTTAATTTTGGAATAACATACCATCATGTGAGTGTACTGAACATTTTAAAACTACAGCTATCACTGAGTTTACTGGCTCAGGTGTTGGCAGGAGAGGACACGATGCACTGAGAGGAGTGGGACACATGATTAAAACCCCAAGGGTGACTCTGCTTACTCTAAATTCCCCAACAGATTTTACAGTCGCCTGGATCCAACACCCACCGACAGCAATGATGAACACTGGAGCATTACTGAAAATATCCACAAAACATAAGGTGGGCTCAATAAGATTTTGGTGCCTGATGACAAATACTTGATGTTGACGAATGGCCAAGGCTGAGGTGACCTTTCACACAGTAAAAGCCTGGGCAGTGTGCCAGGGCATCCCACAGAACCTCGGGGAGCAGGTGGCCGTGGAGCCCAGGGCAGACAGGGTGGGAGGCATCTCGGGGCCTGCTCATCCAACTGGTCTTCTTGCACAGAGGACACGCAGAGCTCAGCACTAGAGGGGAGAAGCCCCAGGAAGGGAGCAAGTCAGTCTAACACCAGCAACTGACCCTGCATCTTCTTATGAGGTCAACTTTATTTATTCATTTCTGAGACGGAGTTTTGCTCTTGTTGTCCAGGCTGGAGTGGGCAATGGCGCCATTTCGGGCGCACTCCAACCTTTGCCTCCTGGGTTTAAGCGATTCTCCTGCCTCAGCCTCCCAAGTAGCTGGGATGACAGGCGTCCACCACCACACCTGGCTAATTTTGTATTTTTAGTAGAAATGGAGTTTCACCATGTTGGTCAGGCTGGTTTAGAAGTTCTGACCCCAAGTGATCTGCCCACCTCGGCCTCCCAAGTGCTGGGATTACAGGCGTGAGCCACCGTGCCCGGCCCAACTTTATTTTGGTGTAAGAGCGAGTAAGCTTTCTGCCATAAGATATTACAGGGACGCTAACGATGGCGATGACAATGAGGCTGACAGCTAAGGGTACGGAAAGTTTACTGTGTACCAGGCCCCTTATGTGTGTTCACTCATTTATACTCATGCAGCAAGTAGATGCACAAACTGTTATTACCACCTCCCTTTAACAGACGGGGAAATTGAGATCCAGGTTAGAAGTCACTTCCACCCACTGGAACGTAGGAGGAGCCGGGATCTGAACCCTCGGTCTGGCTACAAAGCCCTGCTCTTACTCCTCAGGTTATCCTGCTGCTCTTCTAGGCTTTCGTCATCTTCTTCAGGCTTCCACCCCTCAGTGATCCCTTGTTGGCTCTGTGGTGGTCTGACTGACTAGCAGGTTTCCACTGGGGAGGGGTTCTGGGAGTCCCCAGTAACTGGACTGAGCTCTGTCACTGAGGCACTCGGCAGCTAGGAGGCAATATTATAGAGAATGTACCAGGTGTTGAGCGGGATTACCTGAACTCCTCTAGGTCACGTGCTCCCTGTGGGAAAGGACTGTGGTTCACATTTGCTCCTAAGCTGAAGACCAGCTCTGGATACTCAGGGCTGTTCTCATCACCCTTCTATGTTCCTGCCTGCATGCAGGAATCCAGAAAACTACACTTCCCTGACTCCCATGCCCAGCAAGTTCCTTTACATTCTGCTGATGAAATTAATCACCTAACATTTGGAAGCCGGGCAAAGAGAGGCTGTTATTCACTGGAGGCAATGCAGGCAGTGCCTAGGGATTAGTAATGGCCAGTGTGAGGTTTGCTAATGGCTTCTAGGCCTCCTCCTGGGAATTCCGTGGCATGGGCAGATGGGAATTTTGTGTGTGTGGTTTGCTGTGATCCTTGCAAGTCTCAACTCCTTGAAAACTTGCAGAAACTTTTGATTTTCACTCTCATCAACCTTTCAATCTCCTGTCTTCAATTCCTTCCTGACTAGAATACCGAGAGTAACTTGTTTTCTTCACTAGACATTGATATAAAATGTGTACAGGATTATGGTGCTTTTCATAATAGAAGAGTAAGAGAGAGAGATAAGAAAGAGAGAGAGAAAAGGAGAGAGAGAAAGAGAGAGAGAAGGAAGGAGAGAGAAAGGGAAATGGAAGGAGGAAGGGAAGGAGGGAGGAAGGAGAGAGAGAAGGAAGAAAGTAAGGGAGGGGAGGGGAGGAAAGAAGAAGGAAGAAATGAAAGAAAGAAGAGAGGGAGGGAAAGAAGAAGGAAGGAAAAAAGGAAGAAAGAGAAGGAGAGATGGAGGGAGGAAGAAAAGAAAAATAGCCTAATAGTTCCCAAGAGAGGAATGGATGAGCAAACTATTTTGTAATCGTGTAACAGAACACTACTCAGCAGTTAAAATAAAGAAACTAATCTACATGAGTAAACATAGCTAAGCCTCAAAAACATAATGGGACACGAGGGGGCTTTTGGGGTGCTGCAATGGTGTCTGCCAGGCTGGGCGCTGCTGGCTGCACAGGTGCATTTGCTCATGAATGTTCATCCTGTGGCCGCTTGTGATTTTCTCTAGGTATGTCCCTTATCAAAAAGTTTACAATTAACAACAACGGCAACAATACTTCTAAGTGGAAGGCGAAAACTGTAAATAACTTGTAAAGACAAGTCTTTCAACTGACAGCAACACTTTGAGATAGGTATTATTTTCCCACTTAATCAACAGAGACTCGGAAGGATCAAATGACTTGCCAACGATTCCCCGACTTTTGTCCGAGCCTCTGGGTCCAGTGCCTCAGCTTGTAACCCGTACCCTCTACTGCGGGTGGGTCACCTGAGGTCAGGAGTTCTAGACAAGCCTGGCCAACGTGGCGAAACCCAGTCTCTACTAAAAATACAAAAATTTAGCCGGGTGTGGCAGTGGGCACCTGTAATCCCAGGTACTCAGGAGGCTAAGGCAGGGAGAATTGCTTGAACCCAGGAGGCAGAGGTTGTAGTAAGCTGAGATCGTGCCACTGCATTCCAGCCTGGGTGACAGAGGGTGACTCATTTTAGAAAAAAAGAAAAAGAAAAAAAGACAGGGCATGGTGGCTCATGCCTGCAATCTCAGCACTTTGGGAGGACGAGGCAGGTGGATCACGAGGTTGGGAGTTCAAGACCACCTTGGCCAAGATGGCAAAATCCTGTCTCTACTAAAAATACAAAAGTTAGCTGGGCGTGGTGGTGCACCACTGTAATCCCAGCTACTTGGGAGCCTGAGGCAGGAAAATTGCTTGAACCCAGGTGGCAGAGGTTGCAGTGAGCCAAGACTATGCCACTGCACTCCACCAGCCTGGGCAACAGAGCAAGACTCTGTCTCAAAAAAAAAAAAAAAAAAAAAAAATTAAGTGTGGTGGCACACACCTTGTGGTCCCAGCAATTTGGGAGGCTGAGGCAAGAGAATTGCTTGAACCCAGGAAGTGGAGGTTGCAGTAAGCCAGGATCAGGACACTGCACTCCAGACAGAGAGAGACTCCATCAAAAAAAAAAAAGAAAGAAAAAAGCAAAGAAAAATAGGACTGGTAATCTAAAGAATATAAACAAGGTAGAAATGAAGGCAAGGAAGTTTCCCATTTAGATAACTGAATCAGGAAACAACTTAAGATTCACAGGAAAACAACAATGATCACAAGAAAATTGAAACGTGTACACAAACATACATACAAATAAAAGGCTGAAAACAAAGCTGGCAGTATTCCATGCAAGGTCAAGGTCTCAAGAGAACGAGATTCAAGTCAGGAAGTGGCAAAGAGAGGCGAATGTCATGGTAGTGAAGGTCAGTCCTCCGTTCACTCCGTCACCCGGTGCTGGGCCAGTCACAGACACTGAGATACACACGACACAACCTCACTCACAGACTCACCATCACATGGAGAACTAAATTTCCAAATAACATGCTACAGGCTGTCACATCAGAGGAACCGCTGAAGGTCATCTAGCGTCAGGAGCCTGAGCTTTGTAGTCCGATACCCTGGGTTCAACTCTATCTCCGCTGTTTTCCAGCAATATTATTCTCAGCGACATGCAAACGACTGTTTTAGCCTTGCTTCCTCAATGGTAGAATCACAGTAGCTCACCCAGCTGCTGTCACCATTACACTTGAGGCGATGTCTGGCATATAGTAACTTGTCTATTCTTAGCTATTACTTTTATATAAAGTGCTATGGAGCCTCTGAAAATGCTAATTTCATCTGCAGTAGGCATGAAAGGCTTCATGGCAAAGGTGACATTCATCTGTGTCATGAAGGATTAGAGGCAGTGTGAAAGGTGGAGAGAAAGCAAAATGACTCCCAATAAACAGAACAGCATGAACCAATGTATGAAGGTGTGGAAGACTGTGTGAATTCACAGTTCACACAGTGAAAACTGAGCAATAAGGAGACAGCTGACTAAACAAATGAGCCAACGACCTTAACAGACACCTCACCCAGGAAGACATATAGATGGCAAATAAGCATATGAAAAGACGCTCCACATCGTGTGATGTGGAGAAATGTAAATGCAAACAGTGAGACACCACTACACACCTTTTAGAATGGCCCAGATCCGGAACACTGACACACCAAATGCCAGCAAGGAGGTAGAACAACAGGAACGGTCCCTCACTGCTGGCGAGAATGCAAAATGGTGGAGCCACTTTGGAAGACCAAGTATGCTCTTACCTTACTATCTAGCACTGTGCCCTTCGGTATTTACTCAAAGTGAAAACTGACGTCCACACAAAAACCTACCCACAGAGGTTTATAGCAGCTTTGCTCATAAATGCCAAAATTTGGAAGCAACCAAGGTAGGTGTCATTCAGTAGATGAATGAATAAACTGTGGTATATCCAGACAATGAACTATCATTCAGCACTGAAAAGAAAGGAGCTATCAAGCCATGAAAAGGCATGGAGGAAGCTTAAATGTATATTGTAAGTGAAAGAAGCCGATCTGAAGAAAGGCTACATACTGTAAGATTCCAACTCTATGACATTCTGGAAAAGGCAAAACCCTAGAGGCGGTAAAATGATCGGTGGTTGGCTGGGATTGGGAGGGGGAAGGGGTGAACAGCCAGAGCACAGAGGATCTTTGGGGCAGTGGGACTACTCTGCCTGACGCTCTGATGGTGGAGACATGCCGTTACTCATTTGTCCAAATCCATAGAATCTACAACACCAAGAGTGAACCTAATGTATACTGTGAACTTTGTATATGTCAGCAGGTTCATCGACTGTGACAAATGTCCCGTCCGGTGGGGAATGCTGACGGTGGGGGATGCTGTGCATGTGTAGGGGCCGGAAGTATATGGGAAATCTCTGTACTTTTAATTTTGCTGTGAAGATAAAACTCCTCTAAAAAATAAGTTTCTAATTTCAAAAAAGAAATATGTAACTCAGCCTGAAAGAAAGAAAAAAGGCTCCTGGAAGGTACTGAAGAGGGGTTGGAAATAGAAACCTTCTGGGAACCTTGGCCAGGGTGTTAACCCAGGCGCAGGCTTCAGCGTCAGCCGGGGGAGGCTCGAGGCCACAGGCCCCAGGCCTGGTAAACCACAGTTGAGCTTCCTGGCTGACACTGGGCTCAGCAAGCTCTGTCCTGCCTGCCCAACAGGCAAGAAAATTCTTCCCACCGGGTGAGATCTCTGTAGGGAGGCTGCCATGGATGAAAAAAGAATTATTCCTGAGACATCAGAGGCCTTTGGTGGGAGGTGACATTTATGCTAAGGCCTAAAGGAGAAAGGGAGGCAGCCACACCAGGGAAAGAGCAAATGAGCAGAGGGAACTCCAGGCAGAAGCGCTCGAAGATACCAAAGGCCCTCATGGCTGCGAGCTGATGAGTGAGGTGAGAGGATACAATGGCAGACCTGGCAGGACCTGAGTCCAGAGGACGTCAGTGGAGTCAGAATAAACAGAACGAGGCCACGGAAGGGAGGGTGAGAGGGAGGGAAGAAGACATAGGTGGACTGGAGAGGAAGGGGAGAGGGATGAAAGAGGGCAGAGTGATGGGCGGTAGGAAGAGAGGGATGGAGGAGGAAGAACCATGTCGAGGAAACAGAAATCAAACACAGGGGTGAGATCTCACCCCACGTTTCCCCGTGCAGGAGCTCATCACACTTCTGCTTGCCATACACTGAGCCCCGGCAGTCAGAGGGGCTGCGTTCTGCTGCTGTGGGACCTCTCCACTGCTGGGAACATACTCCCTGCTTCACTGAAGCCCATCCGTCCTGGAGGGGCCCGCTTTCTCTCCCTCCTGCCGCCTCCACAAGCGCCTGCTATGCTCAGCATCATGGAGGTCCACATCCATCTGCTGCCTGTGGACTGTGATCCTGGGACTCCTTCTGAAACCCGAGCCCCTGCTTCTCTGCCATCACTGGGCAGGGGTTGGGGGGACATGGCTTCTTCCTGCCACAAATGCTTGGAAAGCAGAACGGAGAGCATGCCTCAGCTTTCAAGTTTGAGACTGATGTACCATGTGAGGGTCCCATGAAGTATTCCAGCATACCACACTGGCAAAACGGGACGAACTGGTGCTGCTGCTGCTGCTGACCTCACTTAAAAGGAGTGGCAGAAGCTTCTTAACACATTTAATGCAAGACGTCACAGCCCTGCCACCCAAGAGAAACACCAACACCACCATGAAACACAGATTTCCAGGTGCTTCCAGATGCAGCAAATCAGTGTCTTTGGGAGTTAGGGGCCAATCCTGTTTCTAAAGTCCCATAGATTCAGAGCCACTGAATTCAACCGAAGCCAAAGAAAAATGAATACAATTAGCTGATCTGTTTCCTCCAACACCTAAGACACTTTCTGATGGCCCTTGCTGGTTTCAAGGGTGAACTGCCTGGCCAGACACAACCACTGTGTCCCATAAGAAGCTGAGGATGGTAAGGCTGTCAGAAGTTTTTGAGTGGGTTAATGCATTATCACACTGCATTAGAACACAAACATCAGCCCGCTGTATCCAGGGTCACAAAGGATAATGTTTTCCTGGCAATGTTACACAAACACTTTCAGCACCTATAGGTCAAAGGCCTCACACAAGTCAGTAAGTCCTCAGTCAACAATTGACCAGGGAGCTGCCTCAGAGGCTCACAGGAGATAAAAACTGTCCATCACCACTCAGGGTGTTCCCTCTATCATCTGATTCTGCTAAGAAATGGAAAAATCAGACACCCAAATAACATCATACGCCATGTACAGCAAATAATACCCAGCTTAAAATGCAACAGATGGAAAATAATATTTGGCTTATAAAACTAACACATAAACCAGAAACCTACTGAAATACTTTAAAAAACTGGCTTTGGTTTTTCTGATCGATGAACTATTTCAGTTTTTCTGTCAATATGAGGAGATAACATTAGGATTCACAGGACAAGCACATTAGCTTTTTCTAAGAGTTTAAAGATAAAGAGTTTAGGGATCATTGTTCAATTTCAAATTGGTCAGTCTCCAAAGTCAGTCCCCACAACACTATTCCAGTATTGCCTCTGTCTAATGTGTTCTTGCTGTTAAACTAGTAAGTTAACCAGAATTCATGTTATTTGGAAACATTTAGATCTTCCTATTGTTTTTGCTCCCTTAAATCAAAAAGAAAATAAGATTCTGACCTAGATGCAAGAAAGACAGGTCTCAGCTTCCATGACCATGCTCTCTGTTGTTGAAGATTAAGTCACTTAACAATTACACTCTACAAACTGTGTGAGCAAAGTGATAACCCTGGGAAGGTTGTGAACTTTCAGGCCTATCGGGAGAGTCCTCAAGTCACAGAGAGGCAAACAGAGGAGATACTCAAAATATTTAAGAAGCTGGTGGTGTGGCACTGGGCCAAGCAGTCAGGATGGGCACCACTACCAACTCAAAGGGATACACACTGGTGTGTCTTGGCTGAATCTCAGCCCTGGGCTAAAGCATCGGGAATCTGGAATACCTGAACTCTTTAAAGGGTCATTGAAGGTTATAAGGGAACCTGACAATTCAGTGAGTTAGGGTTAGTGAGTGATGCCTGCAAAAGTGCTGCCATTATTCTCCTCCCAGCATCCACACCTCTGACAATGCAACGCTGCAGCTCCTCCCATCAAGACATAGAGTCTATTTTCCATCCTTGAATCTGGGCTGGACTTGTGACTTGTGTTGGCCAACAGGATGTGATGGAAGTGACGTTGTGCAATTCCAAGCCTGGAACTCAAGAGGCTTTGCACACTTCGCTTCTCCTGTTTGCATCAATCTCTGTCTAGGAGAACAAGCCTGGACTATCCTGCTGATGAATGAGCACCCACGTGGGGCAGAACTAACTGGCCCAGTTGTACCAGCTAAGACCCCAGATATGTGAGACAGGCGGCTGAGATCAGCAGTACCACCTACCCGGCCAGCAGCTGAGCAAGGATGCATGAGGGAGTGCAGCATGCAATGCCTAACCCTAACACACTGGATTTCAGGTTTCCTTAAAACCTTCAGTGATTCTTTAAAGAGTTCAGGTATTACAAATCTCAAGCTTTACCGCAGGGCTGGGATTCAACCAAGGCAATCCCATCAAGACAAGCAAAAGGCTTCTGGCAGTGCCCAGCCTAAATGGCAGGCCTGCAGAATCATGAGCTATGTACATGGCTCTTGTTTGAAGTCAGTAAATGTCAGGATGATTTGTTAATGCTGCAATATTCAACTGAAAGGGTTGGGGGTCTCCTAAAAATGTAGATGAGGAGATTCTTATGTTCTGTGATCCTTTTGCTAAGGAGGAATAACTTTTAATCCCAGGGAGCACACTATTTTTGTTGCTTTACTTCTAGCCATCATAGCTTACATATTTTTCCAAGTTGCCAATCTGTATTTATTATAGTAATCGCTAATGGCTATAAAATATTACGCTGAAGGAGTACAGTACAATTTGCCTAATCATGCTCATGTTGGCAGACTTTCAGATTGCTTCCAATTTCTGAGAATTATAAATAAGCTTATATATAACATATTCCATGTTTTGAATGATTTCTTTATGAGAAATTCTTAGGAGCAGAATTACCAAGTCGAGGTTATTAACAGCAATATGGCTCTTGAAATAGGACATCAGATATTTTCTACAAGGACTGAATCAATTTTCACCAACACCAGCAGAAGAACAGCACCAGTTTCCTCACACATTTGCCAGCACTGGATTTATTTTTAGGAGGTACAAATTTAGTAGATGAAAAGTGGAAAAATGAGAGCATTGGTTACATTTCTTTGAATGGATAGAATCCTGGAGCAACCAGAGCTGCCTGATTTATATATCACTGAATAAATGAGGCTGACACACAATTTTGAAACTGCAAAGAACTAAGGAAGAGGTCAGTGCTACTCAGATATTTAATTCTGGAACATTCACAGCAGCTCTAAATTGTGGAAACTGGTGGGTATTTGCTTTTCTAAAACAAGTTTTAGAGGAAGAGCACTCATGTGAATACGTGTAAGTTTCCTCTCAATGTATGTTTCTAAGGGACATTATTTAACATAATTATATTGAAGGGATAACAATAAGTTGAAAGCAAATAAACTCTACAGGATTTTGCCCTAAATTTTTACCAGTTTCTGTATTAAAATTATCCCACAGTTGCCAAACAAGAGGACACACCTGTGTGAACCTTTATCTTCATCAAGGCCTACAATGCATGCACAAAGTCACTGCACAGCCTGGTGAGGCTCCTGTGCCCTCTACAGTACCCCCAGAGGGTTGTACAAAAGCACCACACAGAGCCCAGTTAGGAGAACGCTATGGGGACACCCTCCTTGCCATGATACAAGTGATTTGTGGCTCACAGCATTTCATTGAAGTTCACAAAAAAGTTAGTTTTCTCTTCTCTCTTATGATTAAATTTGGTCACTTTACAGAATACACACACACACACACACGCGTGCACGCGTGCACGCGCACACACACACACACACACACACACACTTGGTATCTTGCTAGCGTGGGATAGTCAAGACCTGAAGTCACAACAGGGAAGTAGCTGAATACAGACTGAGAAGGAGGGTCATAAAAGACTGTGAAGTGTGTCAGGTGTGACTGAATTCCTCAGGCTCAGGGCCTTGTCCAAGGCCTTGAAGCCCACGTGGATGGAGCAGGACTAGGCTCAGAAAGGGTCAAAGGTGGCTGCTGCATTTCACCACAAAATGAAAAGGCGTGATTTCTGAATCATTCACAGCCTGGGGATCATCCACACTGCCTGCTGCCTTCATTAGTCAAGACTGTGAGCTGAGTGACGTGGAGAAAAATCAATACCCTGCAGGGATGGTGCTGTTGATGCAGAGAATATTACACTAACTAGATTTTTTCCCTCTTTTAACCAGCTGGCATTTTATTTCATTTTTTAAAAGAAATGCTATTCAATCTTTTAAGATGAGGGGAAATGTGCATTTCACTAGAACGACAGAATAGAACGGACAGAATCTTCCCAGTACCCAAGATACCTTCTAATTAGCTCTAAGTTATACACCAGGAACTGATATAACATGAGAGAACTAACTTATTTAATGGTATATAGCTAGCTGAAGAGATTTTACACCAATGCTAATTTATTTAACTTTCAACCAGACAGTAGCTTAAGCACTGGGTAGAAGGGTTGATCATTATTTTCTACAGACAGACTTTCTGGTGTGCTGTTTAGAGTATTACAAAAGAATACATCTGAGTAAATGCATTTACTTTAAGTAATGCATTTTAAGTATCTTTATTTAAAATATCTATCAGTACAAACGAAGAAACATGAAAAAACCATAAAATCAAAAGGCTGAATTGCCATTCAATGCACCTTGTCAGATATGTCATCACTAAAGTGTCTCAGAATTAAGATATTTATGAAACTAAGTCAGTTATTACTCTTGGGAAGGGGCTTTCTATTTCTAAATGTTATTTGATGTTGACTATCTGAAGTAAAACTCACGTTTAAGGTTCTAAAACAATCTTGGTTTTTTGATTAATAAATATATTTATATTGATAAATTTAACATTTTCTACTTAGTAACAGAGGCCCAGACCTAACTGATACTGAATGGGAGTCAGAACAAGAACATGAGTAAACTACGATCATGAGAAACACCTGAACGACGGAGGTGAGCATTTCCTGCACGCTCACGGAAAACCACTTACATACAAGCACTGTGAGGAATGTTTGGCAAACGAAGAATTGAACAGATATATTGAAAGGTGTTGGCGGTTAGTTTACAATGTGTTTAACTTTCCTATCAAAGATAAATGGAATTTTTCCTCAACTCATTATTGAGTAGAAACAAAAAACATTTGAACCAAGACGTAAAGGAATGGTTTAAGCAAGTGAGCAAATAGGGTTTGTCGTATGGCTGGAAACCAGGAATAAGAGAGGAAAGAGATGCCAGCAGTCCTGCTTTTAAGTGCCTGGGTGGGGGTAGGGGTACGGGTGGGGACTGTTGAAGAAAGAATACAGAAGAATGGACGGTTGATGGGAACGAGGAGTGACAGATTATTCTCTGAATAATCAAGTCCGTCTCTAAAGAGGCAGTTTCATGAAAACTCAGCATGATGTAATGAGCCATTTATTTAACTATCTGCGAAGTTCTTGAAAAATTTACAATATTGCCCAGCTGAGGCACAGGTTTATTTACTTCGCAAATACTCCAAAAAGTTCGGATTCCAACTTGCAAAACACTCCTTATTTTAAGTGAACAGACAATTTTAAAATAAAGAGTAATAATAAATAGCTCTGATTGCAAATTAAAAATCAACAACGAATATCTGCTGGGGGACTACAGATAATTGAAAGCATTTCAGTGATCCATGTTAGCAAAGTATCTATCACTGGCTCTACATGTCAAATTTTAGATAAAGTTTATTTAAATGTGCAGAAATCTAAATCATCTACTCTAATTCAATGTGGGGGAATTTTACAATACTAAAGAATGGGTGAAATCTTTCTAAAATATAGAACATACTAAAACAGACTATACCCAAAGACTGGAAGACAGAATTGTGCATTTATGTCACAAGGAACAAAATCAATATCACATTCAAAAGTCATGAAATGCCAAGCATTCAAATATAAATGATAAAACGTTATAATTATTTTTAAGTCATTACAATTTTTAAAAATTATATGACCAGGCACAGTGGCTCATGCCTGTAATCCCAGCACTTTAGGAGGCCGAGGCAGGCAGATCACCTGAGGTCAGGAGTTCGAGACCAGCCTGACCAATATGGAGAAACCCTGTCTCTACTAAAAATACAAAATTAGCCAGGTGAAGTGATGCATGCCTATAATCCCAGCTATTCAGGAGGCTGAGATAGAAGAATCGCTTGAATCCGGGAGGTGGAGGTTGTGGTGAGCTAAGATGGTGCCACTGCACTCCCGTCTGGGTAATAAGAGTGAAACTCATCTTTAAAAAAAATAAATAAATAAATAAAAATATATATATATGGCATTGCCTCTGCTGACAATTATTTGCCTTGTCTTTTAACCAATTTTGACTCATGCTCTTCTCAGAGTTTGGACAAAAAGATTCTCCTATTTTTGAATAACACTTAAAAGAACTTCAAACTCAGGAACCTATATTGGGATATTTTACTCTGCCTAAGATTAAATTCTTAAGATTAAATTGTTGAAGGTACCATAGCAAGAAGTAAAACTCTAGGGAGGCTATTAACAATTCAGCATTTCTAGTTCACCCTAGAGTATTAATTCCACTTCCCAAAGAAAGAGGAGTGGTATTGATTAAAATTAAGGTCTTGTAACTACAGAAATGTACCACCACATTTATAGTCGAGCACATTAAGAATAACATGCAGCTGTCTCTGTGAATTCAGTGAGGTTAGTGAGGTCTGAGCTTGAGTTTTCCCTATTTCTTTGCATGGTAAAATACAGACAGCCAACTTTTTATTCATAAATGGAAGTGAGTTTCTGCAGACATGTCCGGCGGTGTCCTCTGAAATAAGGGGCTTCCTGGGCCATGGAGTAGTGATGCTCTTCAAGATCACAGTTATAAATGTGCTTTTTCTGTATGGTGGTTCTTTCTTACCTGCTCAAGTCTGTAATTCGGGGTCACCTTGGTTAGCACGGCCTGGGAATCCACCTGTTCTGGGAGGCAAGCTGGGAGAAGAGCAGCCTGCAGTAGTGTCTGGGATTGAATCTGGGGGCTATGGGAGCAAGAGGTGTGTAGGGGAGGCAATAAAAGGTGTTCAGAGCTCTCCAAGAATTCTTAGAAATATTTGGGAGCGGGGCGGATACATGCCAACTAGGTGCTATCACTACTGTACTTGGACGCTAAAGAAACAGAACATCTGAAGGCTTGAAGACGTGGGGCAACTCAGTCTGATACATAAAACAGTGAACCATCTGCCCAGTGTAGAAGCCAGTGAGCATCTCCAAAACAAATGAAGGTGAAGGTCTACATGTAAGAGAAGGCCGTGTAGAAAGAGTCTATGCACGGACAGCCCCAGACAGGGACAGGCTGACTTACGAGAAACAGAAACAGTTAAAAGACTGATGAGGGTAACACCTGCGTTTTTAGTTTTTAGCAGCAAGCTGCAGAAATTAATCCTAGTTGATTCAGCAGAGACAGTCTGGGACTTATGACTCTGAGGGGAGCTGGAAAACTTGAAGCTAAGCTGCCAGGAGCAAAGCCCATAACCGATCACCACCACTGCTACAAGCCACTCCAGGGCCACGAGTAGAAAGACAGCAAGGGATACTGCAGCGATGAGTGGTGAGAGCCCCGTTTCTGCTCCATCATGCCAGAAAGTCAAGCTGGCAAACCAGGATCCTGTTGCTTCTCCAGAGAGTGAACTCATCATCTCTTGCCTGCAATGTCACTAGCTCCTGTGTCGATGTGTGGAATGAGGGAGTCTGGCAGGGAGAGCTGAGATCTCCCGCCTTTGGCCCAGCTGCGGGGGAGGGAGGAAGAGCGAGAATGCAGTATTATCAGCAGGGGCTAGTCTTCGTTTCCTGCCAAGCATGATGGATGAGGTGGGGAACATTCCCCTAATACAGAGAAGGGTGCACAGGCTGGGCCACCAAAATGACACATGTTCTGCAGAAAAGTTACTCTCTGGTTATGTTGCTCAAATGGTAGAGAGAAAAACGAGGAAAGGATGTGAATAGGAATGAGGAGAGACGTCAGAGCTTGATGGAGATGAGAACAAACGGGTGCTGGCGTGGAACGTGATTCCAGACTGGAATAGGAGAGTGAGTGGAGACGCAGCAGTGTGCAAATGCCGGGAAAGGGCCATGCCCATGTGGCCACTCGGCCCGATTTCACGCGCCACCCGTGGGAATCCTCTTCTGTGCTTTGACAGCAGAAAGAGGACCGTGCCTGGAGGAGAAAGACTCAGACCTTAGGGAGGGAAGCTCCAGTCCTCTGTGAAGGTAGGCCCTTTTTCCTTTTAAACTAAGAATGTTCATATCTTTCCTGATGATAAAGATGCATTGTGGGAGACTTCCATTCCAATAATGTAACATTAGAGACTGGATGGACACCCTGTAAACGTGCTGATAAAATAGAGCCCACATTCCCTTACAAATAAAGCTAAATGAAGCTGGGTGTAGTAGCTCACGCCTCTAATCCCAGCACTTTGGGAGGCCGAAGCAGGAGGATTCCTTCAGTTCAGGAGTTTGAGACCAGCATGAGCAATGCAGTGAGACTCCATCTCTACAAATATATAAAAAAATTCAGCTGGGTGTGGTCACAAGAGCCTGTAGTCCCAGCCACTTGGGAAGAGACGCAGGACTGCTTGAGCCTAGGAGTTTGAGGTTACAGTGAGCTATGATTGCACCACTGCACTCTAGCCTGGGTGACACAGCAAAACCCCGTCTCATTCACTCATTCGTAACATACATACATACATACATACACACACCCACAGCATGGATATATACAGTATACATAGTGTATAGCTAAACTGGTAAGGAAATAGGAAAATCCTCAGTGGGAAAACACACAGAAAAAATTAAAACCTGCAGCTGTTGTGGCTGCCTCAGAACATGCCCATTTTGCTACCCAGAAACTTGAGTTTCCACAGCATGTAGGGGCAGTTACAAGAAGAAACGTGAGAACAACACATTTGTGCCCTCAGGAACAAAGTAGAAATTATGCCCGCTCTAGGAAGCCTGACTTGCAGGGCCCGAGCACTGAGTCAAGCTAAACGTCCCTGATATCAGTAACTATGGTCTGGCTTGTATATGGTTTGCTTGACAACTACTGTAGGTCCAGAAAACTTAGCGAAAACACAAACGTGCATGTATATGTACACACAGGAGTGCGTCTCTGAGGGTAATACCCTTAGGGTACCTGGAAGAATAAAAAATAAAACAGCACATGAGGGACATGTCCTCAATACAGATGGTGCAGCATCCCTACAGACAGAAAGATAACTCTGAAGGTGAGTATCTCACAGACTCAAATTACAAATACAAGGAACTTCATGTAACTAAATTATTGAATAAAAATTACAAAAAAAGAATGATGATGTTGATTACAGGTATAGAAGAAGGAATCAGGAAAGTTCAGAACACAGATATAGAAACAGATACTGTAAATAACTGAAAAAAAACTTCATTTAAATACAAAAAGTGAAAAACTGGGGCTGCTAAAATTTAAAATTCAAAGACTGAGTTAAGCAGTAGAGAAGCAATAGAGGAAGAGAGAACAAGTAAGTAGAAAAACAGATCAGGGTTGAGTATTCTTAATCCAAAACCCAAAACCCAAATTGCTTCAAAATCTGAAACTTTTTGAATGCTGACATGATGTTCAAAGGAAATGCTCACTGGAGCATTTCAGATTTCTAGATTAGAGATGTTCAAACCATACATCTATGCAAATATTCCAAATCCAAACACTTGTGCTCATTTTGGATAAGGGATATGCGACCGGTATGAAGAAGGCATTCAGAACACAAAACAGAACGCTCAAGTGAAGGAAAATATGTATACGAAGTTAAGAGGGAAGACTTAAGAGAACCCAAGATTCACTGAAGGAAAGCTTATGTAGAAGCAGCTTTATTGCTTTCATAACTTTCATACTTTGTAGAAAACTATCGATTTTATTGTATGAAAGTTATAAAATAACTTTCATAAAAGTATGAAAATTGAAAGAAAGCTCGTAACTGTAAAGCATCAAGGTTATTGATTCATGACTTTCATACTTTCTACAAAATTAACAGCTAATACCTCTTAAATGTTACTGCAAGAAGCAATATTTTGCTACAGGAATATTGCTGTAGGAAGCAACATTTTCTAGATGTTTCATGAAACATCCAGAAACACTGCTGTGAAACAGTAGAACAACAAAGTTAAAGGGGATATATATTTTAAAAGAGGGGAATCTCACTCTTGCCCAGGCTGGAGTGCAATGGTTATTCATAGGTGTGACTGCTGCATACTACAGTCCCAAATTCCTCGGGTCGAGCAATCCTCCTGCCTCAGCCCTCCCAGTAACTGATATTGCAGGCACATGACACTGTGCCCAGCTATGAGATTTTTAAATTAGAGGAAAAAGACTGATTACCTATTCAAAAATGACAATTAGACTCAAAGTAGACTTTTTGACATTTACAACAGAATGGCAGAAGATAGTGGGGCAATGTTCTAAAAGTATTGAAAGACCATTATAGGAAGACTAAGTGTTTTAGAACAATTACTTCAGAATAGTATAATTTTAGTTATACAATTATGCAAAATGTCGGTTAAAATAAAGACACTTTTCTAAAAAATAAATAAAGTTTATCAGTAAAAACCTTAATGAAAAAATTAGCAAATGAGGTATTTTACAAAGAAGAGATTTGAATCCAGAAGGAAGGAATAAGCTGCACTAAAAAATAATAAGCAAATGAATTTTGGTAAATACACAGGTAAATCTAACCGACGCCTTTTAGAAAAACAAAAATAACAAATATGACACATTTTAGAGGTATATTTACAAATTGGTCTAAAACACTAGATGACAATAACATATAGGGTGGAAAGGGGTAAACGGCACTGAAGAATTTAATGTCATTGCATTGTTTGGGAGAAGGCTAGAAACCTTGAACTTTAGTGTTTTTCAAACTATCTGTTGTGAAGGCCCCTCAACTTTTTTCCAGTCTGTCATGAACTGATCTTTTCTAAAACATAATAAAAATGAATCACTAGGAAAATGATCATATCCTTAGATATACTGGCAACATCAAATGAACCTAAACGTTTCTAAATGCTTATTCACAATCCCTATGCTTATCACACTGTGAGTTAATACACAACAGTCCTTAGACTGGAGCCAATCTGTGGGCCACACTTTGTGCCACGTTGTTTCTAAACTTTGTTAAGTCAATTACACCTGTTAAGTTTTTAAGACAATTACTAAATAAAAGAAACAGATTACCTTTCAAATCAATAGTAGAAGGGAAAAAAAAGGTATATATTTGATTACTTTACAATCAATGTATTGGAAGCTGTGGGGGAGGGGCGGGCAGGGGAAGGCAGGGTGTGGGGAAAATCAGAAAAACATAGTAAATAACACAAAATAAAATGGCAGAAAAAACTAACTCTAAACATGATCACAATAAATGCAAATAAGATAAACTAACCAATTAAAACACAGATTGTCAGAGCAGATAAAAACAACAAAATCTAACTTTATGCTCTTTACCTGAAATTTATCTAATAAAAACAGAGCAAGGCTGAAAGTAAGAGGATGGAAAATCAAAGAAGCATAGGTGCAGGTGTGGGCGGTGGCTCATGCCTATAATCCCAGCACTTCGGGAGGCTGAGGTGGGAAGATGGCTTGAGCCCAGGAGTTGGAGACCACCATGGGCAATGTGGCAAAACTCTGTCTCTATAAGAAAATTTAAAAAATTAGCTATGTGTGGCGACATGTGCCTGTAGTCCCAGCTACCTGGGAGGCTGAGGTAGGAGGACTGCTTGAACCTCGGAGGTTGAGACTGCTGTGAGCTGTGATCATGCCACTGCACTCAGCCTGGGCAAGAGAGGGACACCTTCTCTTGAAAAACAAAACAAAAAAAGAAAGAGAAAAGGAGGGATGGAAGGAAGGGAGAACAGGAGGGAGGGAGGGCTGTTGTGATGGTTAATTTTATGTAACAACTTGGCTGACCCATAGTACCCAGGTATTTTGCCAAACATTATTCTAGATGTTCAACAAAATAATGAACAAGCTCAATGTAATGGACATTGTAATGGTTAATACTGACTGTCGACTGGACTGAAGGGTGCAAAGTATTGATCCAGGGTGTGTCTGTGAGGGTGTTGTCAAAGGAGATTAACATTTGAGTCAGTAGCCTGAGAAAGGCAGAACCACCCTTAATCTGCGTGGGCACCATCTAACCAGCTACAAGCACAGCTAGAGTATAAAGCAGGCAGAAAAACATGAAAAGACAAGACAGGCCTAGCCTCCCAGCCTACACCTTTCCCCCATGCCAGATGCTTCCTGCCCTCAAACATCGGACTCCAAGTTCTTCAGTTTTGGGACTCAGATGGGCTCCTCTCCTTGCTCCTCAGCTTGCAGATGGCCTATTGCGGGACTCTGTAATCACATACGTTAATACTTAATAAACTCCCATCTATATATATCTCCTATTAGTTCTGTCCCTCTAGAGAACCCTAATACAGATGTATATAGAGCATTATACCAATAAGTGGAGGACATATTTCTTCTAACACACACACTGGTTATTTATTTATGTTATTTTACTTTTCAGCAATGGGTTCTTACTCTGTTGCCTGGGCTGAAGTGCAGTGGTATGATCACAGCTCACTGCAGACTCAACCTCCTGGGCTCCAGCTATCCTCCTGGCCTCAGCCTCCTGAGTAGCTGGGGCTACAGGTGTGCACCACCAAGCCTGGCTAATTTTGAAAAATTGTTTAGAAATGGGATCTCACTGTGTTGCTCAGGCTGGTCTCAAACTCCTGGCTTCAAGTGATCCTCCTGCCTCAGTTTCTTGAGTAGTTGAGATTACAGATGGTAGCCGCCATACCGGGCTGAATCTTTATTTAAAAATGTTCACATACTAGGCCGTAAAGCAAGTTTCAAATTGTTTTACGAATCAGAATCCATAACAGCTCATGTTCTCGGACTGCAGTGTAGTTCAATTAGAAGTCAGTAACAACAAGCAACCTACAGATTCTGATATCTAAAGCCACATTTTAAAATAACTCATAATTCAAAGAAAAAAATTAGAACTAAGTGACAGTTGTTAAAAAGTTAGAACTCAGTTATAATAAAAACACTATACATTAAAACTTGTGGGCCAGGCCTGGTGTCCCAGGCCTATAAACCTAGGGCTTTGGACGACAAAGAAGGCGGGGATGCCTGATGCCAGGAGTTTGAGACAGCCTGGGCAACATAGGGAGACCTCATCTCTACCAAAAAAAAAAAAAAAGCGCCCACAAAAACAAACAAACAAAAAGCACACCTGTAGTCCCAGCTACTTAGGAGGCTGAGGTGGAAGGATTACCCGAGCCCAGGGGTTTGAGGTTACAGTGAGCTACGATCACACTACTGCACTCCAGCCTGGACAACAGAGTAAGACCTTGTCACAAAAACAAAAACAAACAAACAAACCCTAATCAACCAAACAAAAAACTTGTGCAATGCAGTATAAGTAGCTCCCAAAGGGTTATCTGTAGCCCTGAGTGCTTATATTAGAAAACAAGAAAGGCTGAAAAGTAATGAGCTCATCACAAATAAATTAGAAATAGAAAAGCAGAATAAATTCAAAGAAAATGGAAGAAAGGAAGTAATTACTAAGCAAAGAGTAATGAAACAAAAATGAACATATTCAAAAAAATTAACAAAGTCAAGAGATGGGTTCAGAAGACACACCTTTGGGAAGGTTTCTCCAGTGAAAAAAGGAAGACACAAAACACCATGAGGAATGAGAAGAAGGGAATAAATGGAGGCACAGCAGAGACGAGAAGCAGGAAGGCACTGAGTGGTGAAGGTTGTTCTGTGGGCAAGTTATCTAACCTCTCTGATGCTCTGCTCTCATCATGTGTAGGACCAATTTCATATGGTGGTTGTGAGAATTAAACTAGTTTGTATACATATAATGTGCTTAAATCGGTCTATGGCAATACAAACTAATAAATTAGTGCTTACTAAATGTTAGCTGTTACTCCTACTGCTGGTGCTGATTTGTTCTCCTGTGTTTTCTTAGATAGTTGGACTAATTAACATTCTCAAACAACAGCTTTTGGTGCTGATCTTCTTCTCATTTTTGCATTGTTTTCTATTTCATTAATTTCTGCTCTTACATTTAGCATTCTGCTCCTCTGCCTTCTTTGGGTTTATTCTATTATTCTTTTACATCTTCTTTAGTTGAACATTCAACACACTTACTTTCGATGTTCCTTGTTTTTAAAATTCATCTTTAATGATAAAAATTTATCTCTAGCTAAAGTACTAAAGTGCTGCTTTAGTTAAACCATATAAGTTTATTTCTTCAGTTCTATAGTGGTTTTAAAACAGGCCTGAAAGTTCTTTTATACTCCTGCCATCAAAAATAGAATTTAATTTCCCTCCTTTTGAATACAGACCAGGCTTAAGGACTGACCTTGAACAGATACAAAGTATGACTTCCGAAGTGAAGTGACTTCTGAAGCTAGGACATAAAGGTGGCACAGCTTCTGCAAGGCTCTAGAGTTGGTGAGATGGCCTTCCTTACAACCCAGCCACTGTGTCCTGGGAAGCCTGGGCTACGTGAGGAGGTCATGTACGAGGGTCCAGCTTGTGCCAGCAAGCATCGACTGCCACCTAAGAGTGAGCCTTCAGACGATTCCCAACCCCCAGTCTGAGCTGTGCCAGCTGATGTCCTAAGGAGCAGAGGCACAGAGACAAGTTGACTTCACTGAGCCCAACCAAACTACAGATCCGTCAGCAAGACTGACGTTACCCGTTTGGACCATTAAGTTTTTTAAACATTTTAAAAATGTTTTTTAGATATTTAGGGGGTGCAAGTGCAGATTTCTTACACGCATATATTGTGCAGTGGGAAAGTCTGGGCTTCCAGTGTACCCATCACCTCAACAGTGAACACTACACCCAACTGGTAATTTTTCAGCCTTCAACCCCTCCTTCCCACCCACTCACCCACCTACCTTCTGGAGTCTCCAATGTCTATTATTCCCCCTGTATGTCCATGTGTACCCACTGTGTAGCTCCCACTTTTGAGTCTGAACATGACATTTGACTTTCTGTTTCTGAGTTATTTCACTCAGGATAATGTACGCCACTAAGTTCTAGCATGGTTTGTTTTGTGGCAATCTAAAACCAGAAGGGTTCTAAATATTTTCTATTTTAAGCTTATCAAATTACCTTAATGGCATAAGCATATGTATATCCTGTAGTTTTCAAACACATAACGGTAGTGGTAATAGTGGCAGTGGGGGGTGGTGTATTTTATTATTCATTTTTAATTTAACTATGGGTAGAAATACAGTCTGAGTATATAATTTATTTAAAATTTGTTTAAAAATTTAGTGATTGTCTGTAAGTGTAATTGTTCTATGTGTCCTTCTAAAGAATACATCTTCATCTGGTATAGTGTGTGTGTGAGTGTGTGTGTGTGTGTGTGTGTGTGTGTGTGTATGAAACCACTGATCTAAGGGAGATTATATATGGATTTTTATGAGATAAGTGGTTTTCAAACTTTTTGGTCTTAGACCTTTATATTTTTAAATATTGAGGACCTCAAGGGAATTTGTTTATGCAGGGTATTTTTATCAGTATTTACTATATTGGAAATTAAAACCAGGACATTCAAAAATACTTATAAATTCATTTAAAATAACAACAAAACTATGCAAATTAGCATATGCCTTTTTAAATGTATTTTCTAAAACAAGAAAAATTGGGAACAAGAGTGACATTGTTTTACATTTTTGCAAATCCTTTAACGTCTGCCTTACTAGAACACAGATGCTCCTATCTACTTGTACATTCAAAGTGCTGGGATATACTGTTTTGGATGAAGTTTTCTAAAATGTAGAATTCCCATTTTTGCTTGAAAACTCAAATTTATGGTGACAAGCGCCATCAGTTGTTTTCCTTGAAGTCACAGACTTTGTTCATTTCTAAGAAAATGCCTGCCAGATGCTCAAGCCTAATCATAGTTTGCCTGTCAGTAGTTACTCTTTTGAGTAAAAATGGTGTTCCAGGCTTCTGGAATAATGGTGTGAGGAGCTACCAAGGAGACCCATTCCCAGAGAAACAGGCATAACTTGCAGAAATTATTTAAAAAACAATCATTTAATGTGTCTGAAATTGTCTTAAATGTATACAGCATATGAAGAAGTGTTTATTCAAGAAAATCTGCTAAAGCTCAGTAAGAACAGTGTTAGTCTGTGGCATTTCAGCCACAGTCTTCTCCGTCCCTCCACCTTCCCAGCTCAGCACGACAGAGACTCCACTCTAGGCTGGTGTAACCAAGAACAGGGCTCAGTCTCTCATCAGATCCCATCGGTGGGCAAGGGATCCAAATAAACATTTCCTCAGAGAAGATGTATAAGCGGCCAAAAAGCACATGCAAAGACAGACGCTCAGTGTCGTGAGCCATCAGGGCAAAGCACATCCAAACCACAAGATGCCACATCCCACCGACTAGGATGGCCACAACTAAAAAGACAAACAGTAACAAATGTTGGGGATGATGAGGAGGTCGAGAAATCAAAGCTCTCATATGCTGCTGGTGGGACTATAAATGGTCAGCTACTTTAGAAAAGAGTCTGGGAGTTCCCCAGATAATTAAACGCAGAGTTAACAAACGACCCAGAAATTCCACTCATGAGTACAAACACAAGGAAAATGAAAACGTGTACGCAAAACACGTACACTAATGTTTATGGTAGCATTATTAATAATATCAAAAGAGAGAAAAGCCCAAATGACCATCAACTGATAAATGAATAAAAAAACTGTGAGCTATGTCCATACAATGGAATATTATTTGGCCAAAAAAAAAAAAAAGAGGCACCGACATATGCTACAAAATAGGTAAAATCTGAAAGCACTGCACTAAGTGAAAGAAGTCAGACAAAAAAGGCCACATACTGTATGATTCCATTTGAAATATCCAGAATAGACAAACCTATGGAGATAGAAAAGCTAGCTGTTTCCAGGGCTTGAGAGGGGAATGGGCAGTGACTGCTAATGGGTTTGAGGTTTCTTTTTGGGGTGAAGAAAATACTGAAGAACTGGTGATGGTTGCATCACTGCTAAACACTAAAAACCACGAGCTGTACATTTGAAATGGGTGACTGGTATGATATGTGAATTGTATCTCACTAAAGCTGTTATTTTTAAAAAATGGAGAATGAAATCACTCCTTCACAGCAAAATGAAGCTGGAGGCCATAATCCTAAGCAGATTGATGCAGGAAGAGAAAATCAAACCCCGTATGTTCGCACTTGTGAGAGTTAAACACTGAGCACACATGGGCATAGAGATGGGAACTGTGGATTACTCGAAGGAGGACGGGGAGGGGGAGGGGGTACAAGTTGAAAAACTACCTCCTGGGTACTGTGCTTACTACCTGGGGGCAGTATACTCACCATGTGACAAACCTGCACATGTACCCTCTGGATCTAAAATAAAACTAGAAATTTTAAAAATTGATGTATTATTTTCCTTCTTAATTGTGCAAACTCCATGAAGGCAGCACCCTTTTTTTTTTTTTTTTGAGATGGAGTTTCGCTCTTGTTGCCCAGGCTGGAGTGCAATGGCGTGATCTCGGCTCACTACAACCTCCACCTGCCAGGTTCAGGTGATTCTCCTGCCTCAGCCTCCAGAGGAGCTGGGACTGCAGGCGTGTGCCACCACACCCAGCCAGCAGCACCTTTGTTATTTGGCTCACCACCACATATGCTGGCATCTAGAATAATATCTGGCATATAATAGGCACTCAAATCATTATTAAGTAAGTGAGATAACATCTTAAAATATTTCCTTCTAGACTTTTGCTCTTTGTTCATATATTTTTCTATGCAATTTTAATTGAATATATTAGGTATTTTCTAAAACCATGAAGACTTTCCTTACACATACTATATAATGATAGGAAATTTTGATGTAGTCAATTACATCTATTTTTTTCAACAATTAAACTCATTTCTTCTGATTTTGATATACTGTCATTTCACTTTTTTTCTTTTAGTCTGTGCACAGCTGACTACTGATAATGATAAATGATCTAACACAAGGATGGGTTAAACTTCTATGAAAAAAGAGGAGATGAACAGGCCAGTTCCAGATATGAACAGGCATGCATATTCTTCAACCCACACACTGATTTACCAAAATGCAACAGTAATTTTTTTCTTGGTTAAATAATACATCCCTCTGAACAACAAATCACCAATTTTCTTATAATAATAACTCAAGATAAATAGCTGATGCTGAACAGAATTACAACTTTGAAGGAAAAAATTACCAAAATATTCCAGAAGGTGATTTATGCTGTAGCCCAGTGCTATCCAAACCGCAGACTCAGGCTCTGCCATCCCAGAATACCTTCCAGTGATTACAGACAAGAAAGATTTACTTTCTGGGCCTGAGGCTTGGAAAGTTGCTGCCAATTCTTCTCCTTTTATATCTTCTTACTGTTAACTCACAGACGCTGCAGGGAATTAGTCACTTGACCTCCCTTCTCCTGCTAGTGCCATTTCATTGACCCTTTAAACTAATCTGTGTATCTAGCACTGTTGTCTCAGGGGTTAAGGTAAATTATTAATGAGTTTAAAGGCAAAAGTTGCTCTCAACTCTTTATCTTTCCTCTTGAGAAAATCCTAATGGGTGAACTTATAAGCAAAAAATAAAAATAAATAAATAAATAAAGTGACTTTCTTCAGTTCTTCCATTCCATGAATGTTGTGAGAAATAAATAGTAATAGCTGGGATTTTCTTTGGCATAGAGAGTTAGAAAGATATTTTCAAAAATTAGAGTCTCAAAAAAAATAATCAATTTGTTGGATAAACTTGGTATTTTAACCTTAAGAAGTCCACATTGGTTTGAACTGGGTTGTTAGGTTTGTTTTTAAAGATGATTGTTTGCATATTTTAGTAAAAATATATAATTAGATTTGGTTTTAAATTCAGTAAGTAGGCATAGTTATATCTAGTTTTTGGTTCAAAACTTTAGTTTTCTTAAGTATACTTGAAGCTTAATTAGTACTGAGAGTCAAAATAAAGATTTGGAAGAAATGTCACAAAAAAAGGATTTGTGTTTGGGATTGTACCTGCCATTATGCTAAACATATTTTAATGAGAATCTTCTCTATAGTTACTCTGCAGAGTGCTGGTACAGTCCAGCACTCTGCAGAGTACTCAAACGTTAGAGAAGAAAGGTCCAGTGCTTGTGGTGTGTCCTGAGGGAAATCCTGATGAGCCGGTCAGCCAGCTGCCTGAGTCATTCTGGAGTGACAGCAGCAGGCAATCAGCGGTGTGGTCTGTGAGGTCAGAGCAAATCTAGAAAAACAACTTGGACATGGTTGATCGATATTCTGTATCCAAGCATGGTTTGCAAAGAAAATAGCTGTACTTGGAATGAAGAGGACTTAATCAGTGATACCCCTTTATAACCTGTAAAAGATGACAGATTCATCCAGAAACTCAAATCTACTTCCAGTGTATGTTAACTTGGTTTTAAAAAGAACAATGGTTTGGAAGAATCAGTAACACTGATTATATTGTGGTGGACTTGGGGGAATAAAAGATTGGGTCTGAAAAGATATGATTAGCTATAACATGTCTACGGAAATGAGTTTGGGTATTTCTTGCATGACTTCTAGAAAGTGTCTTTATTTTACTTACATGTAATATTAAAGGTAGTACAAGACATTTAAGTGGAAGTGTGGAGGCTACGGCAACCTTTGGAATGGACTTAAAAGCTTCATTATTCTGCCAGGTGCACCTGGGCATCTTGGTGTGGGGCACTACAAACTAGTACCATGAAGTGCCTGTGATTTAAACTCTTCAACCTATATATTCCTCAATTTACATCCTTCAAACAAGATGGTCTCCATCCCAAGAGCTGTTAGGATGCCTTGTTTCTACTGAGTTCCCGATGGCTCAAAAAGGCTAAAAGCACTCTTCATATATGCATGATTATCTGATTATTATAATTCATCAAGAATTAGCCAACTGTTTAAGTACCGTCAATTTCAAAAGGGAGAACCTGTAAGCCTGTGACTCCGAAAATCGAGTTTTTATTAAGTAAGAAGGAGCCTTCACATGAATTGTTTTACTACGCTAGACACATCTTGGTACATGGTTAAAGCAGGATGCCATCATGTCCAATCTGGCAAAGCAAAGGCTATCATATTCATTTTTTAAACATCTAACATTTATTTGATGTTTACCATGGGCCTGATACTTTTCTAAATGCTTTATACGTATTAATGTCATGTAATCCTCATAAGAACTACATGAGATAGGTATTACTATTATGTCCAATTTATAGATCTGGAAATGGAGATTCAAAGAGGTTAAATAATGCTCCCAGAAACATTAAATGAATAAATGGTGGAGCCAGAGTCAGTGAATTAATAAATGGAGAGCCCAGGTCTTCTCTTGGGTTATTGACAACAGCCCAATCACCGTTCTACCAATAGTAAAATCAGCCACTATTGATTCCATAGTTTCTTCATGTACAACCTTCTCATAACTTAAAGCTCAGTAATGATAAAAATGTTGTATTTTAAATATGTTTATAAACTTGTGTTTTCTTCAAATTATGGTATATGCTACACACGATTGGAGAATCTGCCGCCTGAATTCTGATTCTAGCTCTGCTGTTTACTGGTTATGTAACTTAAAGGGAACTCTTCTAGTGGCTTTGAGCTTCTGTTTCATCAACTATGAAAGTACAGATTTCTCAGGAGGATGAAGGGTTGGGTGTATATGAAGCACTCATCTCTTCCTGGGCACTCAACAAGAGGCAGCCACTATAATTATGAGATATTCTAGGGGAAAGTCCTGTATAAACCATGGTATATAACGCAGGGATGTCACGATTATTACCTTGATAGTGATGTCAAATGTGATAAGTCAACTGTTGCAAGATCATAAATATTTTTCAATAACAAGGAGAGTGGCTGCATCCCAGAGAGCCTAATAAGTCTAGCATGTTCCTTCCGTTTCCATGGAACTGAGGAAGCCACTGAACTGGCCTGGCCCCAGAATCTAGGCTGGGCACAGAGAACAACTTCTTCCTGCCACTGTCCTGGACAAGAATCCTTCCCAATTTTGAATATTCTTCTAAAGTGATCCTGAGAGACCTATCCTTTAAATAAGCCAACTAGGGCTGGGCGTGATAGCTCACGCCTGTAATCCTAGCAGTTTGGGAGGCCAAGGCGGGCAGAACATTTGAGGTCAAGAGTTAGAGACCAGCCTGGCCAACATGGTAAAACCCTGTTGCTGCTAAAAATACAAAAATTATCCAGGCGTGGTGGTACACACCTGTAATCCCAGCTACGCGGGAGGCTGAGGCAGGAGAATCGCTTGAACCTGGGAGGTAGAGGTTGCACTGAGCCAAGATCAGGCCACTGCAGTCCAGCCTGGGTGACAGAGTGAGACTGTTTCAAAAAAATAAAATATAATATAAAAATTAACAAAAAAGCCATCTAGCCTGCTCTGAACAAGTTTTAAGATGCAGTAATTTAATGCAATGATATCTCACTGCCTTTTGTTTTTTTAAGCCTGGAAACTGTCCATGTATCTTAACTGCCAGGCCTCTCTGGTTTACTTTTTCCCCTTTATAATGAGACAAACTTGCACCCTGGGAAGGCGCTTCCTCCCAATATCTCACATTTCTATTGAGGACCTCAGGGGGCTCCTTTAAAAGAAGAGGAGGAGAGGTGTTAATTAAGGTGGTAATAGGTTCTAGTCCTTAGAAGAATCAGTGCGTGTTGGAAACTCAGCATTCGTGTGAAAAGAGCTAGGGCTATAAAACATTCAACCACTTTTCCTGTAGAAACCCTGCTTCGCACACCCGGACTGCAATGACTACAGTACCCAGTGGCTGGGTTGGTGCTGCAGGTGAATTTTCTGCCGCATTCGCTTTGTTCTAAGTCCCTTATTTGTGTCGTTGTGGATGGTGTCCTTTAAAGTGATGTATCTGCTATGACTGTGTTGCAGTAGGTGGTCAGACATGAGCAGGGCGGGAGACCTCCTCTACCACCACCCAGGAATGTGAGCTGACCATCAGGTGATGGTCAGGTGGTTGTTAGCTGTCTCGCTAAAACAATCATTGTTTTCAGCCAGAGCCAGGAAAGGCAGTCTCCCGACAGATAAAACACCTGAAACTGGTGATCAGCTGCTACATGATACGATCTCACAACTTGGGCGAGTGGGCAAAGCAAGGCACTCAGAGGCAAAATGGCGGCGTTTAAGAGGTGACTGACCTTTCCCCGGGAACACTTGCCTGGTAGGGGAAACGCCTCCAGTGAGCATGCGCACCGCTTCGGTAAACACGGTGCAAGGCCCCGCCCAAGCGCTGGCAGGCAACTGCGCATGCAGACAGGCCATTGCGCATGCGGACAGGCCATTGCGCATGCGGACAGCCCACCGCGAAGGAAGAACGGGGCGAGGCGACGCCGACGCCCCAAGGGGCCACCCTGTAAGAGCTCACGTCAGAAGTCAAACCACACACTGGACTCTCTCAGGTCATCCCCTTGGCCCTCCTCCCGTGAGGAAGGAAACTCGACCCTCTTACGCTTCTAAGACCACTTCTCCTTAGCCTTCTAGAAGTAAAAGTTGAAAACACAAGGCACAAGGGCAGTGGCGGGGACAAAACCGGCGCCACTCGCCAGACCTAGGGGTGCAAGACCAACCCCCACAGTCCCGACTCCGTGTGCATATCGCAGGCAGGGTATGGCAGCATCTTCCCCGGGAGGCTTTGCTTACACTGCGTGGCACCGGGAGTCACGACGGGACCCCGCCCGAGCCTGACCTCATCGACCGTGACGCTCTCACGTGCACCGTCTAAGACCAGAGCTTTTAAAAGCGGCAGGATTCTCCAGGTGCGAGGCTCGGCTCTCGGCTCTGGGGACACGTGTCTGCCGAGACTCCGGGCCGAATGCAACAGCCACTTCCCTCCCAGCTGGGTGTTCGCAGCTGCTCCAGTCTCACCAGTGGACTTTCTTCCTTTCATTCCTGCTTTAAAACCTTTACTTATTTTGAGACAGAGCCTCACTCTGTCTCCCAGGCTGGAGTGCAGTGGCGTGATCTTGGCCCAGGGCAACCTCCACCTCCTGGGTTCAAGCGATTCTCGTGCCCCTGCCTCCTGAGTAGCGGGGACTACAGGTGTGCACCACCACGCTATGCTACCTTTTGTATTTTTACCAGAGATGAGGTTTTGCCATGTTGACCAGGCTGCTCTGGAACTCCTGGCCTCATGCAATCCACCTGCCTCAGCTTCCCAAAGTGCTGGGATTACAGGCACGTGCCACAGCGCCTGGCCTCTAAAACTTTAATAAACTTTCACTCCTGCTCTAAAACTCGCCCCAGTCTCTTCCTCTGCCCTATGCCCCTCAGACCAATTCTTCTCAAGAGGCAAGAACTGAGGCTGCTGCAGACCCGTGTGGGTTCGCCACTGCTAACAATTTGACCCATATAAGATAGTATCTCTCAAAGTACTGACTGCAGACCACCTGCACTGGATAAAAAGCAGATGACTGAGCCCCACCCTAACCTAATGAACCCGAATCTCACCAGGGACCAACCATCTACATTTCTTCAAAGGTCGCTGGTAATTCCCACCAACGCTAATGTTTCAGAGACTATGGAATAAGAATTAATGAATGCCTCTTTCCAAGTTATTTAATGCTCAGCAGATACTGGTTGCTAGACTACATCTCAAACATATTAAACTATCCAGGATTTTTGCTTCACTCAAAACCAGAAATAAATGTGTGCCAAAGATTTACAGGATGACATTTCAAAAATTATGGTGAGAACAAGGCATATTGTAGAAGGTTATGACTAGGGATTAGGGAAAGTATTCTTAAGCAAGGCTCCACGAGTATATATAGTAGCCATGTGTTTGTGTGTGTGCGCGCATGTGTGCGCACACTTTTAAACTCCTTTCATGTTGCCATACCCACACACGTCAGCTGCACATTCAAGGACATATTAAATTCACTAGAGTGGGGGTGGGGGAATGGAAGTGGATATTGGAGAGGGAAAAAATAAATCCCAACCCCTTCCTGAACAGTAACACACACACATACACACACCAAAACCTGGAAAAGCAGAGGCATGGCACTTCTGTCTAGTGAGAAAAACTTTACATTTAGCTATACAGAGAAATGAACATTTTTGCTAATTAGGGTATAACGGACTAAGATCTTCATTGGTCTCAGCACTACTAAATCATAGAAAGCAAATTCTTTACCAGCTGGCCAGGAGCTGATCCAGGAAGCCTACACCCATGCATGTAGCTTTGCCTTCTGCCCCCACACCCTCCCAGTGTCCTGTCCAAATCTCAACTCCCAGGAGCACTTGCAGCTGGAGCAAAAGCAGACATAGTGAAGGGGCTGCATTAACCCCTTTAAGGGTGTTTTTGAGTCAACAAAAAGTAACAAGCAAAAATTGCAACTCAGAAGCACCAAGGTACAGAGAGACTTTAGGATTTAAAAAAAAAAATAGAAAAATAAATAGATTTGAAATGTTCCCCCTTTTTTGTGGATGGCCTATGTCAGTCACTTTCCTGGGTTAATGAACTAAGAAGGCAGCAAAGCTTGCACCTGGTTATTTGAGCTTTTTCATGATCCAGCAGCACTGCTGTTATTTCACTTTAAGAGATTGACTATCACTGCAGGCTGAGCCCAGCAGGAAGCCAGGTCAGCCCAAGCTCAGGGTTCTAAGGTCATGGTTACTTCAGCTGAGGCCTTAGCATCAAGAAGGCAGCCCATTCTCTTCCTTTCAATTCACTGAGCAGGTTCAGAGACTCTGGTGTGCCCAGCCTGTGCTCAGGACCCAAAGGGACATAAAGAAGATACAGGCCTTGCTCCTGGAAAGGAGACATCTAGTTGTGTCACTATACACCTACTGCACAGAGGCCACTACTCAATTGTCTGCAAATAAGCTAAACTGACTGAGGGGGACCGCTGAACACCTGCTTCCTTCATGAGATCTTTCATCCAATTCACTGCATTTTTGAGTGTCTACTCTGTGCACAGAACTATACAAAGGTGTGTGTACTCTGTGTACACAAAGGCCTATACACTCTATGCGCAGAACTATACAAAGGCACAGAGCTAGACAGAGGATCCATGCCTTATTTTGCCAGGAAGAGAAAATATGAAAAGTTAATAAAAGCTCAAGAATCAGATAAAATCACCATCAGGTAGAGAGGATTCACTGCCAATTAGAGGAGCAAGCACTCGGAGTGCCGACAAGGGGAGGGGCTGGCTCAGCTACTCAGAGGGCAGGTGGGAGTGGCCGTGGGCTGTGAAGGATGGCAGGGTTTGAACAAGTGGAAAGCATGATGGGGGACCAACATAAACAAAAGCAAAGGTTTGAGTGGAAGGTCACCTTCTCTCTCTGGGCCTCCACCTGCCAGCATGTTTCTCTCCTTTCATCAAAGGCAATACGACAGTATTTTCCTCCTTCATCTCATACACTGTGATCTTAGGAGAGTCTCCTTTGGTTTTCTTGTTTTCCAACCAGTGCCTCATGATAAATTATGCACCTTTCACTCTTGAGTGGAGGAAGTAGGCTAACACATTAAGTTGGGAAAACATAGGCATCACGAGAGGAAAAACAAATGACCCTCTTTCCGCAGAAGGTAACTACCCAGCCAAATGAGATCATCTACACCAGCAGGGAGATGGGGAGGACCAGTAGGGCTTGTTACAGTGGTGAGAATGTCCCTGAGTTCTTCAGAGTAACCTACAATTTTCTGATGGTTTAAATGATATGTTTTTCATTAAAGTACAGCTTGACTTCATACGCTCAGTCCCTAGTGACTAAAAGATAGGTATAATAGCAATATTCTCCCAGGAATTACCAAGATAACCACCCCTTTTTCAGAAAAAAAAAAAAGGCAGTATCAGAGCTTGGTCACTCAGAAAAGAACCCCAGGAGGTGGGAGGATCTAGGGAGTTTGAAGAATTAAAATAAGATAGAGGTAACCTGGAGACAGAAACAGCTTTTCAAAACCTAAATACAAATTCTTCACTGGGTTCCTAAAAGAAAGATCAGAGTTGAACTCCAGTTATCAAAAGGAAAGCAGATTTCATGCTGTGATGTGATAAACACGTACTTTTGATGCAAATACTTATCCATTCAGTAAATTCTAGAATATATGTTATTGTTTTGGTGAAAATGGTCTCAAAGAGACTGAAATTGCATGTGAGGAGAAAAGCTTATGACACTGAAGAAGGTTTTTTAAATAAAAGGATGGATTTTATTTTGTATATAAAATATATAATAGCTATATAAAAATAAATTATATGTATATGAATGCATGTATAAACAAATAGATATGTAAGGGATTTTATGTATGATAAAATAAAATCAGGTCCCTGTCATATCCCAGCAAAAATCACTCTACACAATGGTTGGGTTCCTGGACCCCCACTGGCTGGGACTATTGACTTTAGCACAGCATGAGCATGGATGGGGGCTCCCCAAGAACAGACTGCTCTGATCTCTCTCATTCTCTCAGCAGGCAGCAAATTCACAGCATTCCAATCACGAGTAGGACCATTATACCTCACAAATCAATACAGACAACTCTTCAAATTCGATTCTTAAATACGAGTTTGCACCTAATTCCTGCAAGAATTTCATTATTAACTGAAGTGCAATTTAGAATCTTTGATTGAAATGCCTGCCTGCTACAATTCCCAGTTCTCTTTAACTAGATTACCCTGTATTTGTTGAAAAAAAAGTATTAACCTTAAGTTAAAGAAAGTTATATTTACATGCATGTGTATATATATACACACACACAAGAAAAGATGCATAGTAGAATAATAATATATGCTATCGCCTCTGTTAACAAAGTAAGAAGAAAAGTAACAGGTTGAAGGCAGACTTGAGGGAAAGAAGCTGACAGTCTCAAGGGTAGAAGTCTGGGGATTTCTAAATAAAATAAAATGCTACATGAAATGTGTTTTTGGCAGTCACACGTAAAGTACATTTTACATAAGTTTTAAGGTGTTTCTAAAGGTTTCTTCCTCTCTCTGTCTCACTGCACCTGAATTGGTGAGGACAGATGGTTTGACTATTTCAAGGCCATTGAGAAATGGTCTCCTTTGACAGTGCATGACAGTTTCAGAGGGACAAAGTAAAAGACACAGAAGGCAGGGACACCCCCTTAGCCAGACTAGCAATCAGAGGGACCCCTGACTCAGAAGCCAGATTCCCTTCTCATCCCATTAAGGGCAGGGCCTTTAGGACACTGTGACAAATGTTTCATGTAAGGACTATCAACTAAATGCAATCTCTTGGCCAACCAGCTTAGGAATGACTATATAAAACAGGTCAGTATCTGGTAGCACTGCATTTACATGTGATGTTCTCTGTCCTACTGTTTCCAAGCTTTTCATAATGTAGACATGCATAGAATTTCACCAAAATTTCTTTTGGTGAAATGTTTTTTTTTTAAAAGAGGGTTGGGAAAAAAGGATGGCTTCCATGTGAGGAAAAACAAAAGATGATCTAGAACCTTCTCCATTTACCCTCACATCCTGAGCTATCTACTGGAAGAAGGTGCCTTGTTAGAGAAAGTCCATAGGTCACTTTCAGGAGCAAATTACACCAAATCCCCGGCCTTTTAAGTTTACCTTATTATATCAAGTGCACTTTAAAATCATGCCAAGAAGTTGCCTCCATGGTCATTTGTGATTTCTCCCTCTTTTTCCCATAGAGACTCTAGTTCCTCTTATGTCCTCCTGCCCATACTGTGGTACCTTGTCCCTGGCAACCAGCCTTCTCTGTCGTTTTCAGAGCCCACACACCTCCAGGACTCACTAAGGGAAGCTGCTTCCAAATTCCTAATTATTAACATAATTAACACCTTTTCATTCTAGAATAGGCCAGTAGTCACCTTTCAACTGCAGCAATTATGGAAAAAAGACAGCCAGATGTGTAGTAATTTCATAATAACTATACACCTATGAAGCACCAGAGGAGAATGCAGGTTTCAGATCTGCTTAAGTATGCAGTGATGCTAATTAGGATGATAAGTTGTATTTATGCGGCGCCATCCGGCCCCAGCAACCCAAACTATAATAGCATCAAGGCATACAATTAACAGTCACATATAAAGAGGTACAACTTTCAGAAGACAAGAGGAACCTTTTCAGAAAGGAACACAGGCAGAGGGAAAGCTTAAGACATGTCGGCATTTATTTTCTTGTGGAACAGGCTGTTCCAGTGAGTCAAGAGGTAATGGCACAAAAATGAAACTCAAGCATCTCCCTTCTTCAAGTTGTTTGGAAAGAGGGACCATCCTACTGACTTAGATGAAGACTTGGTATGTCAGAGCCTGAGACTGGGAAAATGGTGGGTATGCCAGATATCAGACCCATGCAGAATGCAAAATGAGCTTGGCCAGCCCTAAAAAGATGTAACTGAATGGGATAAATGCAGAGTTCTGCAGTGAAAGACAAAAAACCTACTCCTGCTGAACATAATGGGGAGCATGAGGTATCTCAGCAGCATGTGCAAAAAGACAATGTGTGGGCAAGTTGAGTCCACGGAGTGACATGGCTTCTAGAGGTGGCCCTGTGACCCACGCATCATCAATAGAAAAACCATGTTAGGGTTAGCAAGAGGGCCAACAAGCTCTGTTTCCTATTATCAGACCACAGATGGAGAATCACATTCACCTCTGGCCAACGCATTTTCAGAGGGATGCTGACAAACGAGACAGGAGACAAAAGAGCCCAGAGCAGTGGCGAGTGCAGAAACCAGGATGAGAAAAGCAGCACTACAGAGGAGAAAGGAGAGGGTGAGGGCAGAGGGAGATGACTGCAACACACTGGCAGTTTCTAGAGTTGCATTAATTCTGTGTGATGCCAGTGAGCACAATTAGATTCTGTTGGTAGAAGTTAGAGGGAGAAATTGCAGGCTTCGTAGAAGGCAATATACGTAAATCCAATATAAAGTCTTGAAAGGTGCTGAGCTTCCTGATACTGGATTTGTTTAAATAGAACGTGGACAATCCCTTAGAGTTCTTGGGACTGAACTGATGCCCCAGGCAGAAGTAAGGGTGAGGCTGCCTCTGGGATTTAGCCAAGGAGAGAAAGCCCCATAGAGTGGGGTGGACGCATGGTGCTAAACAGCCAGGAATCCACAGCCAGGTTCTTACGTAGGTTCAGACATACGATATTCATTGGTTTCTTATTCCTTTGATTTTTTTTGCTTTTACATATTTTATTATTTAAATTAGCAAACAATAAAATTGATTTTGTTTATAGTTCTATGAATTTTAACACATTAATCTCATGTTTACCACCACCACAATCAAGATAAAAAACTTTCTATCACTGAAAAAATTCCTTTGTGCTGCCCTTCTCCCAGGCACCTGGTAATCACTGATAGCTTCTCTGTGTCCATAGTTTAGTCATGTTGAGAATGTTCTGTGAATTCCATTTGAATTAGTATGTAACCTTTTGAGACTGGCTTGTTTCAGTCAGTATAAAGCTTCTGAGATTCATCCAAGTTGCTGCAATGTATCAATACTTCAAATTTGTAAACAGAATATGGCGGGGAACATTAACTGGCTACTCTGAAATATCTGTTTTTTTCAGTTTTTCCAAATTTGGCTCAATCTGGGGAGCAGTGAATTCAGTTTAAAGATTATTATAGTATCTGCGCTTCTAGTGATCTTTTTCTTTGTATTGGTGTTTAATTTTACAGGATAATTCTAGAGAAAAAAAATGTATGCTCATTGAAAAAGCCCAAATGCCTTAGGTCAATAAAAACATACATGAATAAGAGAATAAAAATTTCCAGCTGGGTGCGGTGGCTCATGCCTGTAATCCCAGCACTTTGGGAGGCCGAGGCGGGAGGATCACGAGGTCAGGAGATCAAGACCATCCTGGCTAACACAGTGAAACCCCTGGCTAACACGATGAAATCCCATTGCTACTAAAAATACAAAAACTTAGCCAAGCGTGGTGGCATGCGCCTGTAGTCCCAGCTACTCAGGAGGCTGGGGCAGGAGAATCACTTGAACCTGGAAGGCAGACGTTGTGGTGAGCTGAGATCGTACTACTGCACTCCAGCCTGGGCGACAGAGTGAGAGTCCAGCTCAAAAAAAAATGGTTTGACAACAATTCCTCATAGACTCTTTTCTGAACTTACTTTGTCACATGTTTGAGATTGATAAAAAATTGAACCTCACTATACAGTTGTGCAACCCAATATGATAAACATATTTTCCTATCAATGCATCTAGCTCTATGTCATTAAGAACTGCACAGTATTCCATTATAAAAACGGATCAAAATTTACATAATAGATATCCCACTGATGAACATTTAGATTGTTTCCAATAATGTAGCAATAAACACCCTTCTTTATATAAGAGGTTTTAAATCATTTGGATGAAAAAATAAAGCTCCTTATAAGAAAGGGTATTTATTAGAAGAGGATATTAGATTTGACAAATGGTATTTAGAAAATAAAAATACAAAAACATGAGATTACTGACCCGAATTAAAATTCCCTAACTTGTACTAACAGGAAGATGTTTCCGATGAATATCACATTAATTGACCTCACTTCCACAGGCCTAGTGGTTCTTCTTTACACAGTTAAAGTTGTTTCTCCCCCGAAGCAAAGAGCTGTTTCCTGCCACAGATTTCACAACCCTGGTGTCACTGAGCTTTCTGCACTCAGTGGACTGGAGTCGATGCCAGAGAGATTAGAATGTGCCAGCACAAGGATGCTCCCTGGCTCTCCAAACTCCCCTCTCCTAGTTCTTCCTTGTTTCCTTCAACCAACTCCTAGCTGCTCGTCTCCTTTCCCAAGCTTCTGGGGTCTCACAGTGCTTTCCCAGGGAAATCAACCGTATACTGACTGCTTTTTGCAAGTTTTACAAATTATCTGGCAATCTGAGCACTTCTGGACTCACATCCTCTCCCACTTCCTCAGGCAGTGCTTACCTGCACATTTCTCACAGGCAAAGCCAAAATTAGGTTGTGCCCAACGACTCTCCCACTTTTCTACAAACCCGAGTCAGGAATAAGGGTTCAGGGACACCATGGGAGCACGGAAATGCAGTTACAAAAACCGTCGATGGCACTGTAAGGAGCTGTACGTCATCCCGGCGAGGGGTGACCTGGCTCAGAGGATCAGAGCCAAGTCATCTAAAAATGTCTGAAGAACCCTTTGTCCCCGGCACTTTGTGGCTTAAAAGACCTTTTATTATGGCAGCACTTAGGCCTCACAGTAGTTCCAGGCAGCAGGGCTAAGGCTCTGGGAATAGTCTATCCAAGGCCACGGCAGTAGGCTGAGGTTCCAGGTTTTTACAAAATCATGCTGTCACGCTTATATTGGCTACGGAGGTCAGAGAGAAGCAAGGTGGGGAGGTCAAAGGAAGGTGGAAGAGGCCAGGAGTACTGGCCAATCTCTGCCAGTCTCTATTGGGTGTCATGTGAAATCTACAGCTTAGCACTTGGCATTTATAGGGTCTGCTTGTTTAACCCATAAACACCTCCTGAAAACACTAAAGCAGCTTCAAGGCCCCTGTTCTTGGGCTGTTACTAAACTTCCTAGTGAACTCTTTCAAGCACAGCAGCCACTTGGGTGAAAGAAGGGAGCTATCCGCAAGCAGTCTTGGGTATCTGTTAGCACTGTAGGTCTGGCCTGCGAGCACTCATTAGGGTTCAAGATCTAGTTCGTCTGACTTGTACCAAGCAGATGTCCAGCTGGCGGGGCAAGGAGCACTTCGGGCCCACAGCTGAGGAAGTGGCACAGCAGTGATGCATGTAAGAGACATTAAGAGGGCAGAAACGCTCGGGCGAGTCAGTTCACACTGGGCATGTACTCTAGGGTTCCCAACAGCTCATCTACTCCAATTATCTAAAGCGAATGGAGTGTTCTCAGGATAATAATGTGTGCAATTATAGAATAAAACCTGACTGCTTAGTATTAATGCCTTGCCTTTAGATCCTTGGCAAAAAGTGAAAACAAGAAGAAAAATGTCTGTGCAAGGTTTTCCAATGCTCTTTATTCCCTGTCCAATCTCCAACCCCAGGATACCAAACTGTCACAATGCCATTTAGGATTCCTCGGTTTCTCATTTTTTTCTACATTTATTTACACATTTTCTTAAGTATTTTACAGATTTGAGGTAGAAATAAACTTTTTTGTCTGTGACTCACTTCCCTCACCCCTCCCTATCACCTTTGCCAAATTCAGAGAATCTTTAAAGTTGTTTTGAGACAAATTTCTTAGCACTTAGTTTTATCCATCTGGATCATTTAATGTGAAAATTTCAGTTCCCTGAAAATTCAGTTAGTCTGTGTTTGAATGGCTGTCGATTACTTCCGATTCTTGGTGCCTTATAAACAGCAGGTGATCAATGGATGTTTGTGAATATGGATTAAGTAGATAGAAGATTAGAAGGAAATATATCAAAATTATCATTAATAATTTATCTGGGGCTATGGTATGATTTTTTTTCATCTATCTTCCAAAGCTTTCTATATGCTAAAATAAATAGTTGTTAAACATAAAATAAAATGCAAAATTGTATAGGCTGCAGAAATAAAAGACATAATTAAATGAAGATCTTGGGATGTCCAATGATAAAAGTTCACGATTCTTTCTTTAGTATCCACTGGAAATCTCAGCGTGGCCACTGTGTGGAGTACAAGATAGGGCCGATTGCCCCAATAAGCAGAGATTCTCCAGCCAAGAGGAAAAAAACAAAACAAAACAAAACAAAACAAAAAAAAACCAACCGACAAACCTGTGTTTCCATCTCTAAGCTTATCTATTCCAAAAGCACCAACTACAAAGCAGATCTGGGGGCCACAGTAACATTTGTGACTTCCAATCAAATATTCAAATGATTTTAGGAAAGTTCTGGAAAATGCTCAACTCCAAGCATGAATCAACTTGATGTTCTCATGGTTATGACACTTAGTGCTACAAAAGGGTGGTCTTTCCAGCTTCCCACCTTCCCAATGGCAATCTCGATGGGAAGCCAGCAATCTCACCTGCTCAGTGAGTGAAGTCTGTACTGCTTTGCCTGGGTGAGCAGACGGCGTGCCAGGCAAGGCAAAAGTCACTTAAGATCTTTTCTTTAAGAAGGTTAGCACCTATCTCTAAATCTGTAGACCAACTTTAACCAACATTTAAAGAACATTATTTTTAAAATAATTTCAATTTTTCTTTTAGATCCAGGGGGTATATGTGCAGGTTTGTTATGTGCACATGTGTGATGCTGAGGTTTGGACTATGACTGATCCCGTCACCCAGGCAGTGAGCACAGCACCCAATGGTTCGCTCCAACCCTCTCCCCTCACTCCCTTCCTCCCCCTCTAGTAGCCCCAGAGTCTATTGTTGCCATCTTTATGTTCATGAATACCCAATGTTTCATTCCCACTTACAACTGAGAACATGTGGTGTTCTGTTCCTGCGCTTCTCCAACTTTTAAAAATATTTTCTAGTCATCTCATCTGAAACAAAGAACAAATGTTTTTCGAACAAAGCATTGCACATTGAGATCTAGAGGGTAGGATGAGAACATACTTCTGGGTAACTTATGCAAAGCCATGATAATCCCAACAACATGAGAAAGAATCTTTCTTGAAGCTTCCATCGGTATAAGCAGCAGAATAAGCTAAGGATATTATCTGTAGTACTTCAGAGTAAGCACTGAATTGAACCCTGTGGACAAATGTGGCCTAGACAGTTTCAAAATGAAAAACTGATGGCTCGTGGGATCAGGGAAGTTGATGTGATGAGAGCAAAGCCCAATCCACTGCATGCGGCCTCAACGTGCCTGTGCTCACAGAGGGGACCTGGTGCCTGGCGGTCACTGCTCATTTCCACCTGTGATTCCTTTTACATTCCTTTCAACAGAGGTTCACTGTAAATTGCTGAAAAATTAGTTCTGAGAATAAAAGTTTGCAGCACAGGATAACTAAGAAACACATGCAGGCACACACAGATCCGATCTGGGGGATCGCTACTGGGCACTGGCTTGGGGAAAGAGAACCAAGACCAGCAGGTGTTTCCCACTCACCCTGGACGGCATTCCTCTTTCTTTGCCTTATCTTGCACATCTTATCTAAGGGTAAGCAAGGGTAGTGCCATCTTGTGACAAGTTTCATTTTTCTTAGTTTGAAACATTTCTTGTATTCTTTTGTGATCTAGGCAAGATGTGAGCAGAGCTGCTTTACTTCTCTCGTTTGCTGTGTAGGATAGATACACAGGGTCAGGATGCTGGCTATTCGGGATGAGAATAGCAGCAAATAAGCCAATTTGGCAGCACATCAGAATCGGGGGGACATCAAGAATTCAGATTCCTAAGGCCGGGAGTGGTGGCTCACACCTGTAATCCCAGCACTTTGGGAGGCCGAGGCGGGCACATCACAAGGTCGGGAGATTGAGACCATCCTGGCCAACATGGTGAAACCTTGTCTTTACTAAAAATACAAAAACTAGCTGGCCATGGTAGCATGCACCTGTGATTGGACCACTGCACTCCAGCCTGAGTAACAGAGCGAGACTCTGTCTAAACACACACACACACACACACACACACACACACACAAAACTGAAGGTAGGACAAGGTCATATTTGGAGAACTGCTTCCTCCCCAGTTGTGTATTATGAGAGATGGTTGCTGTGGTGATGGGAAGAGGGTTGAACACGGAGGGCTTGTGAAAGGGGCTGCAAACACGGAAGGGCTTACCCTATAGAAACCTTGTTGAAATTATCTCCGCAAATTAGGTTGAGAGGCTGCCTCATCTATTCTCCTTCAGAGGCCCGCTGCATTTCTTCAGGTTCTATTAGCCACTATCATCCTGGGGGGATCCCAAGCCTTTGCCACAAGAGAGGATGTCCCACCTGATATCTTAGGATTCTTCCAGCTCCATATTTATGAACCTATATGATGACTCTGGAGGACTTTTTATGGGCTATTTTTCTGCAGAGGCCATGTGGGAAAAAAAATTGGTACACACACTTTAAAGCATGCCCATAAGTATATATAAAAATGAAAAGTGAGCCACGGGAAGCAACACTCTGGTATGAGTGCGCAGGTTCTCCTCTCTGCTAGCACCAGCTGCGTCTCCCACTCCACTTCCAGGCTCTCCAAACGGGGCAGCAGGAAGTCCCCTTGTGAGGTTACATATCATTAAGACAAAGAAAGAGTTCTAGGTCTTTGAAGTATACTGCCTAAGGAAATATGTCTGAGATGTGTATTTTAATACATGAAAACATATTTGAACATTTGTGGAAAAGAACCACAAACAGCAAAATAAGTTTCATGTTTAATTAACTTCTGTTTTAACTCATCCTTTGAAGGAGCAGAGATAAAGAAGACTCACAGAGGGAAGGAAGAAGTGAACAGGGCAGAAGCTGCCCTGAATGTCATAGCTAGAGGGGAAGGAACTGCCAAAATAATGGCCCATTTACCAGGGATGAGAATTTAAGGCAGGATAAAAATATATGGAGTTGAGGATGAAAGAGAGAAAGGTTAACAAAAGTAAACTGCTCTTTACACAAATAAAAAAAAAAAAAAAAAAAAACTTTGGCCATTCTACATTAATTTTTTTAAAGGTTTTTTTTTTTTTTTTTTTTTAGCAATGGCACATAATTCCTTCTTTATAATAGTGCTCTTTGCAAGACAAGTAGAATACATAATTAAGTCATGAACCTCATCAAGGATATTAAGTATCCTCGTTAACAGTGAAGTTTTAAAGGAGCTTAATTTAAATTAGGAATGAGCACAGGTCATCTGATGCTGGTTAGCTTCACAGTAAAGAGGATCTGCTCCTTGTCAAAAGTTACATTTCATGGCCTGGAACTTAAAGACTGATAACAGAAATCAGCAGCAGCTTAGGATCTCTATTTTCATTTATTTAATAAGTTCCTAACTATTTAGGTAAGAGTAACTCCATCTTCATATTATCATCAAGTTTAATGGGGTTGGAAGTTGGTAAAATACATATCTTGGTGGTAACTTATGTTTATTGGGAAGACACTAAGAAATGGAGAAATAGATAAAGACTTTTCCTCTTGCAAAAACATCACAACCACTGATGCCACAAGATAGAAGAAATGATGTCCTGTGATGTGTGTCTAGCTATTTTGTTGAAGAATACTGTGCCCAATGCTACATACCCCATAGAAATGGGTAACTATGAAACAGCTGTGTCCGAGGCATCATACCTACCCCACAGAAATGGGTAACTACGAAACAGCTGTGTCCGAGGCGTAATACCTACCCCATGGAAATGGCTAACTACGAAACAGCTGTGTCCGCGGCATAATACCTACCCCATAGAAATGGGTAACTACGAAACAGCTGTGTTCGAGGCGTCATACCTACTCCGTAGAAATGGGTAACTATGAAACAGCTGTGTCTGAGGCGTAATACCTACCCCATGGAAATGCGTAACTACGAAACAGCTGTGTCCGAGGCGTAAGACATTTACAGGAGTTAGATGTCAGCAGCATGAGGGCCAAAAAAAAAATGTACTTGGTCTCTGAATATCTTCAAAATTCTCATCTCAAATTATTTGTTATTTTAGATATTCAGAAGTGTCCACCCCAAGCCTCTAAGGGAACACGTAGAGGTGGAAAGGAACACATCCACATGAGGCAACCCAAAGAAAAACACTCCACACTCTTTTAAAGAAATATCGAACCTGAGAAAACCAGGAAAAACTGTGCCACAGCGACAAGCCAGTCCTAGAACAAGGCTTTCTGAAAGATACAGGAAGGGAGGAAGAAACAAACTACGACAGCTGAATGCATATGTGATCTCTTCCATCAAGAACTATGGTGATCCAGTCCTTGAGCTAAACTTACTCAGCTCTGGAGACATGCTAGACCAGGAGGGTAAGTGGGAGAAGGAGGGCTCAACTCACCATCCCGACAACACGCCTGGGCTCCCCAGTAGGACCCCAGTCCTGCAACAAGGAAAACCATCACAACAACGAAGCTATCTCGAGAAAAACACTTTCCGTACAAATCAATTAGCAAGAACTCTAGGAAAATAACATGCAGCAAAGTGTCCTCACCAGTCAGTTTAAAGCTTATAAGAAAATGGGCTGAAAGCAATGGAGGGAGAACTTCAAGCTCCCTCTCAAACACTCTTCAACGTTACTGGGGTCCAGATTAGGGAAGAAAAAGTTTGTCAGCAGAAGGCCCTATGGACTTCCGTTCCGTGTCACTCCTTCTGGATGAGCACAGAAGTCCACTTCTGCTCACCAGCTCTCAGGGAGGAGTCTCGCCTTATGGCATGAGGCGAGAACTTGCTGGAACAGGCAGGCATGGGGCTGATTCAAAGGTGCAGAAAGAGAAACATCTGAAATTCTTATTTTACCCCAAGCTCATGCCCGCCTCCTTTCCAAATGCCCATGTCTGTGCCTTTGGTCACACCACTAACTCCCTCGGGTAGGTCACCTGCATGTCCACCCACAGAGCCTGGGACTGGATGGTGCCCGGAAGGACTGCATCTCCTGGGCAGCCTGGAGGACTGGCAGCTCAAGTGAAAGCTCGCTGTGTATCTGGAGCATATGGGATGCACTGACCAGGAAGCTGTGTGATTACAGCTTGTTATCAGTCACATGGAGGAGACTAACTAATCTGGAACTCAGCTTCTTCATCTGTAAAACCAGGGGCTACACTGCAGCTGCGAACCATTCTATCAAGAATGCTGATGACGCTAACCTGGTATGAGAAACGCTGTGCAGGTCACATTTTCCCAAATGTCATCTTACAGATTGTCACAAAAATACCTCTGCTAGGGCATTCGCTCCGTTTTCTAGACGGGGAAACAAAGGCTAGGGGAGAATGCATGCCACGGCATGAACCCACAGCGAATTCAGGGCTCAGACCCAGGACTTATTGCTTAAGACCCTATGTGCTTCAAATTAGGATGATTCCCTTTTATACTGAATTTTATATTTCTGGTTGCCAAGTACTGCTTTCTAATATACATTATATGTACATAAAAATAAGAAGTTTGATAGTTTTGGCAAGTTAAAATTGACATTGATTTGGCAGACTCCCTGCATGAGGCCGGGATGAGAGAGGAGTGCAGGAATAAGAACTGTCATCTCTCTCTGTCGCTGCTGCTATCTGGAAGGACCTGTGTGAGGGAGAGGCCTCCTCGCCTCCTCTGCTCCAAGGGGTGAGGATGAAGGGAGGGGAATGCCTGGCAGCTGAGGGGCACATCAACACCAACTACATGTGCTAGGATAGCAAAGATGGGAAAAACACACATGCATGTGCAGACGTGCATGCACACGCATACTTGTGCACACATATGTGAGCACATGCACGCACATATACATGCACTCACATTCTGAGGTCCTGGGGCCCATTAACTAAAATTTCACAGAATTTTAGAGGTTGTAACGTACCCTTCACACAACATGCTGAGGTACTGCTGTCCTCATTTCCTAAGATGGAATTTTCATAGCCATTTAGCAGCAGAACGAGCTTCAACCACAGAGAGAAAATCCAAATTTGATTCCTCTCCCACTGCATGGGCCCTACATTCAGCCCTCTGGTTTCCCATCCTAACAGGAATTCCACAATCTCAGGCTGCTCTAGGTATGGCAGCCCTTAAAGTTCTGCATCAGGGGACAGGCTGGTGTCCACAGACGGATGGACACTGAAAGCCTTTCTGTCTGTCCTTGTGCTGAAAACCAGAGGGCACGGTGATGAGAACTAATCAAGTTTCCATGGCCTCATATCCTCTTCTCTCAAAAGCAGAGTTTCCTCAAATGGAACAAAGCAATTTCTTTGCCAAGAAAGCTTTTATGTTCACCTTCAAAATAGCACTTCTGCTTCGCAAAGAGAGCCTTTCAGAGGGACAACTTCTTTGAAAGGAAGTAAATAAGAAGAGAGAAAGTGCCCGCAACTCCAATTTTTCTCCAAGAGGACTGTAGTCCTTTGACATAAGAGCACCTGGCGGCTGGAATGCCAGCTTCCCTTTCCCCTCTGTGAAACAGGCATGGGGAGGCTACTGCAGATGGGGCAGGATGGACCCTGGAGACTCTCTCTGCTGTGTAATTGAGCCCTCAATATTCTAACTATGAAAACAGAGGAAGCACTGCAGCAGTCCCAGGCTTTATACAGGAATTCTCCAATGCTGGAACAAACAAATCAACACTAATTTCTGAATTACGTAGGTTCCTTAGCCAGCCTTACCTATGAGTGGCTCTCTTGATCTGAATACTTTCCCCACAAGCCTTTCTACAAATTTTCTCTATTGCTCACTCCTCTGCTTTAAAATTCCTAATGTGAGCTGATGGAATAAAAGCCATTATTTTAAAAATCTCATTTGCCTGGTCATAATTTACCAGGAAGCTCTCCAGTCTCCAGCAGGACTCCAGAAAAAAGATCCAGTGTACTTTGGAGGCCACAACAGTGTGTTAACTAGGGTTCTCCAGAGAAAAAGAACTAGTAAGATAATGTGCACATATACATGTTTGTATAAGTATGTATGTGTGTACGCATATATATATCTCGGATGTTTTATATATATATGTATATGTATATCTCAGATGTTACAGATTCCAGTAAGATCCTGAAGGCCTGAGAACCAGGAATGCCAAGAACAGAAGATTAGGGGCTGACTGACAGCACAGCACACGTGGTCAGGTAGAGAGAGTGACTCCTCCCTTCTTCCACCTTTTTGTTCTATTCAGGCCCTCAGGGAGTTGGTGATGCCCACCTGCTCTGTGGAGGGCCACTTGCTTTATTCAGTCTACCAATTCAGTGCTAATCTCTTCCAGAAACACGCTTAACACACCCAGAAATCATGTTTAACCAGCCCAGTCAGGTTGACACATAATTTAGCTACCACAAGCAGAAGGATGGGGCTTGCAGCTGTGGGCAGGTGCCAGGGTGAGGCCCGGTGGACATTGCCAGGGCTTTCCCCAAACCCCTGGATCTTTTTTCTGGCCTTTGCTCCCGTCCATGGGCCTGCACCAGCAGCTTGCGGCAGAGGAAGGTGCTTGGCCTACTAGCTGCTCTGTGTGCACTTCCAGAGAGCTGCCACTACCTGGGATTTACATCCCACACACTGGCCCTTGCCGATGACTGCCTTGAATGCAATGTGAAAAGCCCAGTCCCCTGGCCTCATGTACAAATTCTAAGATGAATCCAGCACTGTCTGTGGAATCAGGATGAAGCCCCTCTCCACGTGCTCCTGCGGGGCTCCCACTGTGCTCGGTTTCCTCCTTCTTCCTGTCCTGCTTCTCCCACTCCCTCGCGGGTTTTTCCTGGGAGCACTTCCTCAATATACAACTTATGCCCAAATCTCATCTCAGAGTCTGCTTATGAAGGACCTTAAGACAGAGTTCCTCACTGGCAAGCGCCAGGTGGAACAGGGCTTTTCCAATGAGGTAGGAACAAGGCAATCTCATCTGCGTTTCAATTTTTTGCTTTGGGCCACTCTTATATAGTAACGGTAGGAATTATACTTTAGGATTTCAAATTCTCCATGCAGCTAGAGGAAAAACATCCCTTTCTAAAGACAGCAGCTAGGCTTACCAGTGTATTTAATCATATTCATAGCCCAAGACCCATCTATTACTGGTGCCTAACACTGTGGGCAGTAGGGATGGTAATGTCTGCTGTTTTTCTCAACAGTGATTAATATTATTTGCATAAATTTGTAGAGGCGCTTATTACAAAGAAATAAAGTATCCACCTAAGCAGTGCATGAAAATCAGCATAATATTAACCAAAAGAGGAAATGAAAAAGGAAAATGTCACCAGAAATTTTAGCTTATCAATCTTCATTCTTCCCCTTTAACACTGTTTCCACTGCTGCCTGTATCACATTTGCATAATTAAATTGCTGGAAGCATGTGTTTTAATTTGGATGGAAAGTATATATTATTTCTACTGTGTGAAAATTATTTGATGTTTGATTGGGTTTTTAATGCTCACTCTTCAAATTACTGAAGAGGAAAAAAAAGTTTTATTTTTCTGTCCTTTTTTTCCGCCCAACTTATTTGACCAAGAGGTGTTCACATAATGTTAGAAGGTAACAAGTACAAAATTAAGGCCAAACTAATGCAAATACAGGCCTGTAGGAGGGAATGGGGGACGTGCCCAGGCAAGGCTATCTGTCCACGGCTCTAGGGTCTTGTTTTGGCTTTGCCATACATTGGCTCTGTGACCTTGGGTGGGAGGCGTTTCTCTTTTTCATTCATTCATTTGTTCATTGAGAAACAGCTACTGATGTCTACTCTGGGCCAAAAACGAATTACCTAGATCAGCGCTAATATAGTAGTTACTAGTCAATTTAAGTAAATATTGATAAAAATTAAAATCCAGTTCCTCAACAGTATGAGACACATCTGGAGTGCTCAATAGCTATGTATGGCCAGCAGCTACTATAATGGACAGGACAGATGCAAACATTTTCATCATCATGGAAAGTTCCGGACAGTACTAAACTAAATGATCTCTAAAGGTTCTTTCATCTCTGATGTACTATGATTAGAGGGATGTGAAAATAAGCCCAGGTTCATAATGGTGGCCACTCTCAGTGCTAAGCTGAAGTTTCTGTCACTTCATAAACATTCTCTGACATTCTCTAGGAATCTTATATGGAAATGGATGGGGTTGGGGTGGACACACAGGACAAAGGAGCAGGTTTCTCCTCTTGAAGCATCTGGCTGAGGAGACAAACACATGTACAAACAAGACATCTGAGGACAGGGGAAAGAGAATGATTCCCAAGCTGGATATAGAGCCATCCTCCTCAAATTTCCAAATGAAGTCCAGCTGTGTGCCATCCCACAGCTGGGAGCATCTCAGGACAGCGACATAACTGGTATTCCATCTTGATTAAGAGGCTATGATGTTCTCCAATGTGTGAGTTCATAACTGTCCACTAAGCACTGCAGCTATACCATCAAGATGTTTAGACTCCTGCTGTTCATGTTTCAGAATAAACAGCAAGGGAGGAACAAAGACTGATAGGGGCTTTGCCATACATAGCCAGGCCCTGTGATTGTATGGTAGCTATTTGTTTCAGTTCGACCATGTAACTTTTTACTTCAGGGTGGATAAAGATACCTCCTACCTCCTTGATTTTACACTTGACCATGAGATGAGATTTGATTTAGCTAATGGCATGTTAGAAGACACAATGCCAGCAGAGGCTTGGAGTGTATTTTGAACAACTGCGCTTGGACTTCTGTGCTTCTGCTGCAGCTCTGAAAAGCTCGGACTGACCCACTGGCCTTGAATAATGGAGCGTGCTAAATCCAACCTGCGGGCTGGTAGGATGCAGCCCACCTGTAGAGGTAAAGACCAAGGGAAGTGAATAAGAAGGGTAGAGAACAAGGGAAAGGAAGGGCTGGGGGCTGCAGCCGGCAATCAAGAAACCAGGGAAATGACTCGACGGCGGCCACATTTGGTCCTACAGGGTCCACGACGGAAGGCCTTGCTAAGCATCCCCACAGAGGTCCCACTCCTACAGCTTACTTTCCTATAAGGTTCATCCCTCAGAGGAGCAACACAAATCGCCAAATGAATGGCAATAAAAAACTTTAGAATTTCTAATATTGTTTAAGAAATGAAATGGAACATGAAGCATCTATAAAATGGTTTCATGAAGTCAAAAAGGAGTTTCCTGAACTAACTATAAACGAATTTTACTATATTAAAAGCCAATAGAGCACATTTCAGCAGACAAGTCAATTCAAGTGCTTTTGGGGTGAAAAAATTTTAAATACAGTTTATGATAAGATGCATATAGTTTATGTTTCCGAGGTGAACAAGATTTAAATACAGTTTATGATAAGAACTGGAATAAACTGCCATCACGGTTTAATAAGTTTTCCTCACTCCTTTTAAGTTCTTGGCTGGTGTTGAGTGCAGAAGCGTATGGAGAGAGTAAATTAATGAGTTGAGGGTTCAGAATCAAGCTTTTCTATGAGTTTTCATGCACAGCAACAGGTAAACACATCCAATCATATCAGAAATGCACAGCCACAAGCCACTTCACATTTTCGGGAGACAGATCAGAATGGAGAAGAACAGGGCTGTCTGGAAGGCTAACAGAATTGCACTACAATCTAATGCTTCCATCTCAAATTTCCATGGAGCCCAAGGCTTCCAGTATGTTTTTGTCTGTGTCACAATCAGAGCTGATTTAGAGGCCTTTAATAATTAGGATGTTGCTACTTTTAATAAAGCTAGTCATGTAGGAAATACACAAGCAGCTACTTCCTCAATAGACCAATAATGAGTTCTGAAATTGAGACTGTAATAAATAGCCTACTAATCAAAAAAAGCCCAGGACCAGACAGATTCACAGCTGAATTCTACCAGAGGTACAAAGAAGTGGTACCATTTCTAATGAAAGTATTCCAAAAAACTGAAAAGTAGACTTCTCCCTAACTTATTCCATGAGGCCAGTATAATCGTGATACCAAAACCTGGCAGAGATACAACACAAAAGAAAACTTTAGGCCAATCTCTTTGATGAACGTCAAAGTAAAAACCCTCAATAAGATACTGGCAAACTGAATCCAGCAGCACATCAAAAAGCTTGTCCACCACGATCAAGTTTGCTTCATCGCCGGGAAGCAAGGTTGGTTCTACATATTCAAATCAATAATTATGATTTATCACATAAACAGAACTAAATCACGTGTTTAACTCAACAGATGCAGAAAAGAGCTTCGATAATATTCAATATCCTTTCATGTTAAAAACTCTCAATAAACTATGCATTGAGGAAACACAGCTCAAAATAATAAAAGCCATATATGACAAACTCACAGCCAATATCATACTGAATGGGCAAAAGCTGAAAGCATTCCCCTTGAAAACCAGTACAAGACAAGGATGCCCTCTCTCACCACTTCTATTCAATATAGTATTAGAAGTTCTGCCCAGGGTAATCAGGCAAGAGAAGAAAATAAAGGGTATTCAAATAGGAAGAGAGAAAGCCAAACTATCTCTGTTCGTAGAAGACATGACCCTCTATCTAGAAAACTCCATCGCCTCAGCCCCAAAGCTTCTTAAGCAGACAAGCAACTTCAGCAAAATCTTAGGACACAAAATCAATGTGCAAAAATTGCTAGTATTCCTATACATCAACAACAGGCAAGCTAGGAGCCAAATCATGAATGAACTCCCATTCACAATTGCTACAAGAAGAATAAAGTACCCAGGAATGCAGCTAATAAGGGAAGTTAAGAACCTCTTCAAGGAAAACTAAAAACCACTGCTCAAATAAATCAAAGAGCACATGAACAAGTGGAGAAACATTCTATGCTCATGGAGAGGAAGAATCAATATTGTGAAAATGGCCATACTCAATGCAATTCCTGTTAAATTACCAATGACATTCTTCGCAGAATTAGAAGTAACTATTTAAAAATTGATATGGAACCCAAACAGCCAAGAAAATTCTAAACAAAAAAAACAAAGCTGGAGGTATCATGCTACCTGACTTCTAACTACAAGGCTGCAATAACAAAAACAGCATGATACAAGAACAGACATGGACCAATGAAACAGAATAGAGAACTCAGAAGTAAGACCACACACCTACAACCATCTGACCTTCGACAACCCTGACAAAAACAAGCGATGGGGAAAGGATTTCCTATTTAATAAATGGTCCTGGGAGAACTGGCCAGCTACATATGCAGAAAATTAAAACTGGATCTTCTCCTTACACCATTTACGAAAATTAACTCAAGATGGATTAAAGAAGGTAAAACGCAAAACTATAAAAACCCTAGAAGAAATTCTAGGCAGTACTATGTGGACATAGGCATGGGCAAAGATTTCATGATGAAAACACCAAAAGCAACTGCAACGAAAGCAAAAATTGGCTGGGTGTGGTGGCTCACACCTGTAATCCCAGCACTTTGGAAGGCTGTGCTGAGCAGAGCACTTGAGGTCAGGAGATTGAGACCAGCCTGGCCAAAATGGTGAAACTCTGTCTCTACTAAAAATACAAAACTTTAGCCAGGTGTGGTGGCACACACCTGTAGTCCCAGCTACTCAGGAGGCTGAGGCATGAGAAATGCTTAAACGTGGGGGCAAAGGTTGCAGTGAGCCAAAATCACGCTATTGCACTGCAGCCTGGGTGACAGAGAAAGAATCTGTCTAAAAAAAAAAAAGCAAAAATTGACAAATGGGATCTAATTAAAGAGCTTCTGTACGGCAAAAGAAACTATAATCAGAGTGAACTGACAACCTACAGAATGGGAAAAATTTTTGCAATCCATCCATCTGACAAAGGTCTAATTTCCAGAGTCTACAAGGAACTTAAATTTACAAGAAAAAAACAACCACATTAAAAAGTGGGCAAAGGACATGAACAGTTTTCAAAATAAGACATACATGCAGCCAACAAACATGAACAAAAGCCCAACATCATTGATTATTAGAGAAATGCAGATCAAAACCACAATGAGATACCATCACATGCCAGTCAGAATAGTGATTATTAAAAAGTCAAAAAACAACAGATTCTGATGGACTTCAGAGAAAAAGGAATACTTTTACACTGTTGGAGGGAGTGTAATTTAGTTCAACCATTGTGGAAGACAGTGTGGCGATTCCTCAAAGACCTAGAGGCATAAGTACTATTTGACCCAGCCATCTCATTACTGGGTATATACTCAAAGGAATATGAATCATTCTATTTTAAAGATACATGCATGCCTATGTTCATCGCAGCACTATTCACAATAGCAAAGACATGGAATCAATCTAAATGCCAGTCAATGAGAGACTGGATAAAGAAAATGTGGTACATATATACCATGGAATACTATGCAGCCATAAAAAGGAATGAGATCAAGTCTTTGCAAGGACATGGATGGAGTTGGAAGCCATTATCCTCAGCAAACTAATGCAGGAAGAGAGAACTAAACACTGCATGTTCTCACTTAGAAGTGGGAGTTGAATGATGAAAACATACAGGCACACAGAGGGGAACGACACACACTGGGGCCTGTTAGAGGCTGGGGGCCGGGGGAGGGAGAGCATCAGGAAGAATAGCTAACAAATGCTGGGCTTAATACCTAGGTGACAAGATGATCTATGCAGCAAACCACCATGGCACAGGTTTACCTATGTAAAAAACCTGCACGTCTTGCACAGGTACCCCCGAACTGAAAATAAAAGCTGAAGAAAAATAAATTTAAAAATATACATAAAGAAGTCATGAACGCTACAATGGGAGCAGCACAGACATGATCCGCCCCCAGTGGGTAAAGGCCATAAACCGAGACTTGCATAGAGAGCAGGGGTTTGTGGAGGGAGGTCAGGACCGGGGTGGTCCTGGGAGATAACGCTGTTCTAGTAAGAGGGAAGAGCCCAAAGCTGCAGCGGAGTAGGAAGACGGACGCGGCCAGAACAGGTCGGCGCAGAGCATGACGACGGGCTGCGCGAGACGCAGCAGCAGGCAGAGGAGCACAAGTCAAGAAGGACTTCATCAGCCACACTCAGGACTCCCAGCTCTGTCTGCGGGCAGGGGACCTGCTGGCTGGGCGTTTAGCAGGGCAGGAAGGAGCTTTCCTGAGGGGCTCGCGAAGTGCTGACTGGGCGGTTCGCCTGGTGCACTGAGAGCCTGGCACCGCTCTGGGGGGCTGTTTCTTCTCACCTCTTCCACGATCCACCACGCACGCTGAGACGCACGCTGAGCCACACGGCAACATCCAGGACTCAATTCTAGCTGCTCTGTGGAAGTTCCTATTTCTCCTCGTATTTGCCTCACAAGGAACCCTAGATTTCCTCTTCAACAACATCAGTGCTCCTCTGTGGCTGCAGCTCCTGCTTTCCCTTCTCTGCAGAAAGTGAGCTCAGCACTGGCTCAGTGCTCCCACCAGGGCCCAGACTGGGATGCCTGGAGCGCAAGAGCGAAGTCAGGCCAAGCAGGTATGAGGAGGAAGGGACGGAGGGAGGGAGGCTGAAAAGGAGGTGGAGAAGAATTCTGCCACCCAATTCTTTTAGACTTAGTTTAGTATTTTCAAGTGTGTAGATTATGTTCATTTTCACCGGGAACTACTTTTTATAATAATTGCACAATTAATAAGAAAGACATACATTCGTGTGCTGTGGAAAATGAGTCTGAAGTAAAAGTAATTGAAAAAGAAGACAGCAAGCAGACATATTCCATCTCTGAGCTCTCTTTTTCTGAAATAATTCCTTTAAAAATCATTTTCCAAGTATTCTTAAGCGCAAAGCATTTAACATGACAAAAGTGTGAGTCAGCCATCTGGATATGAGGGCCCGGTCACATACAGACTCAGTGCTTTTTCTGATGAGCTTCAAACTTTTCTAACGGCTTAAAAATAATCTATAATACTTGGAGTCATTACTCAGGATTTATCTTCAAAGAACTCCAATTACAGAATGTAGTCACTGGAATCCCCCCTTTTTAGACATAGGAACAAATATTTAGGGGAAAAAAACCCACACAGGATTCACATGTAAAGATTTATACCTTTTTCTGAATAGAGCAGGCGCTAAATAAAAGTGCCATCACTGCGGCTGTAGCTGAGTTCAAAGTAGCATTGCAGCAGTTTTAAAGTTTATTCCAATAATCAACTCAGTCCAAAGTTAGGCATGTGCTAACTAGACCTGTCATGTGCATACTGCTTTTAAGTCTTTAGCCATGCAAAATGTCTCTTCATTTCTGGAAAAAAATCATAAAGCATTCTTATGTTGGATATTTTGTTCATAGTCTAAAAAGCAAAACCAGACAGGCACAGCATTCCAGCAAGTACACAAGACAGATGTTTCGTGCTTCAGCTCTCAAACATCACGAGATAGTCAAGATCCTCCCAGATCAGGTTCAGATTTGTCTTGCCAACTTCATTTCTTCCTCCTCTTCCCTTTCATGCATGCAACACCCTATCTAACACTTCCTTTCTACGCTTATAGATACATGGTTCCTTCATACTATCCTGCCTCCATACTCATGCTCACACAGTTCCTCGTACCTGGAATGCACCAAATCATGCACATGTTTCCAAGCTTACCTTGGATACCACCTTCTCTAAGAAATTTGCCATAGTATCTCCAGAGAAAAGGAGTCTCTCCTTCTGTCTATAGGCCACTCCTTTTTTTTTTTTTTTTTAGACAGAGTCTCACTCTGCTACCTGGCTGGAGTGCAGTGGTGCGATCTCCACTCACTGCAACCTCTGCCTCCTGGGTTGAAGCGATTCTCCTGCGTCAGCCTCCAGGGTAGCTGGGACTACAGGTGCACGCCACCATGCCCAGCTGATTTTTCTATTTTTAGTAGAGATGGGGTTTCACCATGTTGGCGAGGATGGTCTTGATCTCTTGACCTCATGATCCTCCCGCCTCAGCCTCCCAAAGTGCTGGGATTACAGGTGTGAACTACCACAGGCAAGGATGGTCTTGATCTCTTGACCTCGTGATCCCCCCACCTCGGCCTCCCAGAGTGCTGGGATGACAGGCGTGAGCCACCGCATATGGGCCACTTCTTACTGCACATTTGTGTCATCTACTCGGGGCCCACTGAGGGCAGGGTAACCCTTAGTGTACTGCTTTACTTACAAGAAGCATCAGTACCTGTTACCTGCATGAGCAATAAGGTATTAGGAAGATACAAGCAGGCAGGGTTCCTAAATTAATAAGCTTAAAAAGTGCATGGACCACTAGCACAGTGGCTCAAGCGTGTAATCCCAGCACTTTGGGAACCTGAGGCACGTGGATCACCTGAAGTCAAGAGTTCGAGACCTGCCTGGCCAACATGGTGAAACCCCGTCTTTACTAAAAATACAAAATTAGCCAGGTGTGGTGGTACGCAACTGTAGTACTTGGGAGGCTGAGGCAGGAGAATTGCTTGAACCTGGCAGGCGGAGGTTGCAGTGAGTTGAGATAATGCCACTGCAGGCCATCCTGGGCAAAAAAGCGAAACTCAATATCAAAAAAAAAAAAAAAAAAAAAGGACATGGACCCAGAGGTGGCAAAAAGAAAAATATTTCAAATGTGAAAGCATGAAGTTTTGGCACAGGGGTAGCAGTCACCTTCAGCAAATACAATTGAGCATTTCGGGGTGTCAGGGACAAGGCGTGCTGGAGAGCGAGGTAAAGACTATCATTTATACCAAGTGCAGGGTTTGTGCAAGGGATTTACTGACATGGATATCTTTCTCGAAACAACTCTAGAATGTCCATATTATTATTCTGGCTTTGCAGAGGAGGGATGGGGGCCAGAGAGAATGAGTGAGCTCAGAGAGGCCCAGACATGCCTCCTGCCTCCAAGGCCTTTTATGCTGCCTGAGAACTTTCCAAGGGAGATAAATATAACTGAGCACATACACTAAGCCTCAGAAAAACATGAGCAAATGTAAGACTTCTTCAAGTATGGTGAGTTTCATAGCAAGAAAAATCAAAAGAGGTTAACAGAAGTCCTTTATATCTGTAGAACGCAACATACTTCCAAGGAACTTCCATATTTATGAATTTTCAGACATATCAGATTTGGCATAATCTGAATTGGTAAAAAACAAACAAATGGGGTTTGGCCAGAGCCCTTAGTTCTTTGCTTCTGGAAGACTCAGGAAGCCCAGAGACTCCAGGGAAGTGAATGTCTTCTATAATGTCACTTAGAACCGGGTCTCCAAGAGATGCAAGGAACCAAAGCACCATTATGAAGCTGAGGGCTACGTGGTTTATTCTTCCCCAGGTCAGCCTCTGAGATACTGGTCCGAACAGAAGTGGGGCTGGAGAGCCCTCCTGTCTGAAGTGATGCATTCTGAGCACATCTGGAAGACCTGAGGCTCTCTAGCGCTCCAGCCATGCTACAGGTCACATAGGAGGAAGGCTGAGCTCCTACTGAACTCACCATATATTTCCATTCCCAATTTATCATTCCTAGAGCTGACTTTTCTCACACCACAGATATCCATCTACCCTCTTCACATCTCATATACCTCCTGGAAGGCAGTCATAGACTCTTGTGATTCAGCATTTCCTGAATAACATACGCTCAGAAACAGCAGGTTTCTAGGCACATCCTTAAGGAAACCTGACTACCTAGGTTGGTTTGGGAGACCTGGCTTCTAGGTCCATCTGACTTGGGATGACTCACACCAGACTTCTCTAACCTCTAGTCCTATGTCTGAGTCTTCCTCAGGGACCAGCATAAAACTGTTCCATTCACCAATACTCGACATTTTACAGGCAGACACATGAGGGGACCTTTAGGAGTAGAAGCGGTAGCAGAACTACTACCAGTAGTCATAATAAAAAAAACAGCTTCTAAATCCCTGTCCCTCTTGTAGAACTAAACTCTAGAGAAGGCAAAGTAGGGCAAAAATAGTATCTTTTTCACCCTCAGTCCATTTGTCAAAAATAAACATAAAACTCCCATATCCCCTTGGGGTTCTGGCTACACATATAAGGCATGTAAGTTTCTCTTTGGATGGGTCTTGCTGGAATGGAGAACTGAAGATATTTTATTCCTACTTTCAGTGAAATAACTTAATTTTTCTATAAATAATTTTCCCCCTATAAAGTAAAGGAAATATCACCATAGCATCACTATTAAGGTCACGCACATCTTTCTGAAAAATAAGATGAAGATCATTTTGTCCATCTTGCCGTTATTAATGTGAATATAAATTCTCTGTGCTATTTCATTGGCATAGTTTCCAGGCACACAGTATATATAATTTAATATTATATTATGATAAATGTGATTTGTGAAAGTCATTTATTCACAAACAGACCTTTCCATATTTTATATAAACCTGCTATTCATTATATTTAACATTTTTATATTTAACCTAAGAAGATAATAAAAGTATAAGTTGAAAAAATAGTTTTATGAAATCCTAATTTAACTGTCTCTGTCTTCTCAGCAGAGGGGCATCATGTTCTTTGCTCTTTTGCTTTTGATTTTGTCCTTGTATTTTGAGTCATGTGACTTTTTAAGAATAAGACCAAAGTTATGATCCCTTTTCTAGAAAAACATGCACAAAACAGAAACACAAGGCTTTCATATAACTAATTTATTTCATTGGAAATTTATTACCTTAATATAAATAGAAATCTTTATAAAGAATTATATATCTTTTGCTATTTTTTAATGTTTATTATGCATGTAATAATAATAAACATTAAAAAATAGCAAAAGATATATAATAAAAAGTAATGCTGCTTAAAAATAAACTACAACTTGGGGGCTTGCATAAGAAGCTGAAATTGTGGTGTACTGTTTGGCAGCCAGGGGTGTGTGTGTGTTTTAATAATAACTAAAGCTAGTTGTATCCAGCAATTCCAGAATCATCTGGACTTTGCAGGAACTTCATGGTTTACTCTTAACTGTCTTTCGTAAGTGTTACTGTGCTTGGCAAGGTCTGACTCACTGGGGCTGCTTCTGTCATCATAGAAGAGAGAGAGAGATATCCAAGTATCCATCTTAACAAGGGAGCAGGAGTAGCCTTCACGGGAGCCGGCTGGTGTTGCCAGACTTGTGCAGATTTCTTTCTGCAGAGAAATTAACAAGGCTTTGTCCTGTGGGAGAACAACCTTCAGGTTCTCTTCTTCCATCACAGGGAAGTTCATAAGACAACTGCTTCCACCCACCTATTCCGGAATCAAAGTGCAGAATGTCTCAGAAGCATCAGGAAAAGGGACTATGAGACCTTGTAGTAACAGATTTCCTGCGTTCATGTGGCAGAAATCGAAACACAACCTCTAAGCATGTCAGGTGATAGACTTCTCCCTGGCAGGGTGCTCTGAGAATGTCTTTCCTTTCCACTCCACACTGGAGCATGTACGACGGAAGGTGAGTTAAGTCTTGTAAGAGTTGTTCTCTGGAAAGCCAGCCAACTTCTGGGTAGCACGAACTTTACATCCAGCATATGACTTGCTACACCCCTGAGCAAGCTGGTGATTCAAGGCCTCGGTTCTCCTCAAAGGCAGCTCACCACAGAGGTGAACATGACTTCTGTGGGATGGGCAGTGAATGGCCTGGTGCCAGAGCATGTGAGACAAAGACACTACTGGTGCTTCCTTCTTCTTCACAGAAAGTTAAACAGGAGCCCTGTGACTGCCACAACACGCACCTGACGGACAAAAGCCAAAGGCTGCTTTCTGAGGAATACACCAGGAATTTTACAAAAGTGCTGTGGAAGGGAAGTGGCACCACCGCCAGTCTCTCCAGAGCATATTTCGAAATACTGAAAATTAGAACCTCCAGGGATTCCACAGTGGGTGGCATTTAACAGGGCACCGCTTCATCCTTTCTCTTCTTATTCAAGCTACGAACTGCAGCACTCCACTCCTAGCCTCTTCGAAATGCTGCAAGAGCCTCACTGGCTGCTTAAAGACAAGGCTCCCCCCTTGGGACAAATCCAAGTTTCTGCCTTTCCACGTGGAGCCATCTTCTCACAGAAGATCCATGTGCCTGGTGAGTCTCCAAGCAAGATGGGAAGAAGGTGCTCCTTTTCCATCTGTGTCCAGCATCAGACACCCAAGGGACCACTATGGTCATCCCACCGACAGGGTGGAAGATCTGACCTGCCGTCCTGCCTAGGTCGCCTGCTTCTAGGACTGCATTCTTAACAGGGTGCTACTGCTTCCAAAGGGGTGAGAACTGGTTCAGCAAGTGGGACTAAAGCTCAGATATGACAATGGTTTGTGCCTCTCCAAAGGACCACAAGACATAAACAGACACAGTCTATACTAAAATTGCATAGAGAGAGGTAGTTGGGGAGAATAAGCCAAAAAAGGTTCCTTAAAGTGCATGTGAAAGAAAGGTTGAGCAACCTTGCTCTAACGTATTTGAAGAAGGAGCTTGGGGTGTCTCTAGCCGGTTCCTATGCTATCGGACCGTGGCCTCGTATGCTTACGTGGCTGCAGGCTTCCTCTGACTTGGCTCCTGGTTATCAGCTGGACTAGAGGACTACTGATGCCCCTTCCTGCTCCCCGACAAACGCTAAAACCATCACTGTGGTACAGAGGCATGGTGAGGGCCACATACACTCACACTGTCCTTGCCGAGAGTGCACACTGCTTCCCCTTCCTTTATCCTCCAGGCACCACTGACTAGTACTTATCATAGTATTTACTGAGAGCATCAGAAGGGACTGCAATTTATAACAGAAAACTTAAATCTCTGCATCAAATTTTGATGTTCTCCTAGAGGAATCAGCCATATCCCACTGCTGGGGCCCTGTGAACCCCCTGCTTTCCTGTTCCCTTCATATTGCTGGGACCCCTGTCTTTCAGTTACGAGCTGCTTCTCCTCGTGCTCGCAGTCCCGTCCCATGCTCAGAACTCTGGCCACCAGGAAGCAGCTGGAAATAGTAAACACCACACTAACTTCCCTCCCAGGACAGTCACCTTTTGGTTTGTCCAGCAGAGCAGCTTAGATCCTCTGCTTATCCTCCCTCCTCCCTTGGACTAGGTTCCAAGCCTCATCTCTGCAGAGCTCAAAGCCCAAACAGGAGAATCCTGGGCTTGCATGAAGGCAGATGATTCAGGGGCCCAACTAGGTTCTGGTTAACAGGGAAGCATGAAACTTCAAGGTCAAACAAGGCCAATTCACAAAAAAGCAGGGCACGTGCATTTCTGAATCTTAAACAAAAGAGAGCAGTACCGTGTGCACCCAATCGGGTGTCAGAACAGCACCCACGGACCTGCGAACCTGCCTCTTTCCTTCCCCTCCCCAGCTTTACTCTACTGGACCTGCTTTCAAGGCTGGCAGAATGTGGCAGCCTTCCTTTTTGGATCTGAGAAATCTAAGAGGGAACTTGACTTTGACCTATTTCTGCCTACTACGTAGAAACGTTAAGCTTGGTGCCCACTGTGCCCAAGTCTCCCCAACCTACAACCCTCCCTGGAATTCAGATTTCCCCTGACTCTTAGGACGAGCAGGACCTGGCTCCATGAAGCAATGTCCTGCCTCGCTGATGACAGACCAGAGTAATCTCTATTCAGAGGGCCAGTGATACAGATGCAAATTTGTATTAACATATTTTAACAATCTGGAGCAGTAGAATGTTAACATAAAATCAGTAATAACTAAAGCAGGTTGGCTGTGGTGGCTCATGCCTGCAATTTCAACATTTTGGGAGGGCAAGGGGAGAGGATTTCTGGAGCCCAGGAGTTTAAGACCAGCCTGGGCAACATAGCGAGACCTCATTTCTACAATTTTTTTTTTTAATTAGCTGAGTGTGGTAGCTCATATCTGTAGTCCCAGCTCCTCAGTAGGATGAGGAGGGAGGATCACTTGAGTCCAGGAGTTCAAGGTTCTAGTGAGCTATGATAATCCCACTGCACTCCAGCCTGTGTGATGGAGCAAGACCCTTTCTCTAATAATAACAACAACAACTACTGCTAAAGCAAAACAAAGACAGACCCGGTCTTACTTCTATAGGGCACGCCTCCTATACTAGTTAAAATAATGCTAGATGAAGTAACAGATCCCTCCCCATGCCTTCCTTCACCCAAATCTCAGTAGCTCAACACCTTAGAATTGTATTTCTTGTTTCTTCTCACAGACAATTCAATACAAATTACAAAGGTGGCCTGCTACCTGATGCCTCAGAGGCTCATGCTCCTTCCATTGTGGGGCTCCACTGTCCCACGAGGGTTCCACCCTCTGCATGCAGCTAGCAAGGGCAGAGAGAGGGCTAAGACGACACCTCTGTCTGCTAAGGAAACTCAACCAGCAGTCACACAGATGTGCTCACACAGCATTAGTGGAACCTGAATGCAAGGGAGGCTGGGATGTGTGGTCCAGCGTGAGCCACAAAGGAGGATGAATGCGCTTGGCTCACTGCTGACCACTCTGCCATTCCCTGTCTTCTCCTCTCAGTCCAGAGTGGCTGAGCAGGGGCTGTGCTGGTATCATGAACTCATGGGGAGGGGCCTTATGAGACCATGGAGTCCAATCTGCTTTTATTGAAGTCTTGAGTAACATGGGGGTTCTTTGCCAAGTGTCAGCGCCCATAATTTCTGTATATTTTAACCACTATAAATCAAGCCTCTCTGGCTGTTTCAGAGATTTCAGTGGAACCTGGTTTTCAACTGGCTAGCTCGTTTATGGACCACATTTGCAGACAGTTCTTAGTTAATTACAAACACTGTATGACAACAGTGTGTGGTAACACGTCTTTTACCTGTTAGACTGGGGATTCTGTGAGGTCAGGACACAGTAGAGAACTCTTGGTTATGCTTTCTGCTCTTAAACTGGGGACAAGCAGAAGCCAATTTAGGAAAGGGTCCTGGCAGATCAGGAAATGAGGTTCCACTCTGAGATGGGGCAAACTCTGCTAGGCTCAGGCAAGCCCACTAAAGCTGTGTTTACAAGACTGTAACTTGCTTTTACAACTCTGCGTTCATTACAGACATGTGTAATTGCAGACGAGCACTTCTGTGCAGGCTTCTCCAGGCTGAACACTTGACCTCTGTTTTATTACAGAAATCCAAAACGGCTTGCTGACCTCACCTCTACCTGTGGATGCTCCTCCCTCTGATGACGGCCATCTTTCCCTTCCCTGAACATAGGCTGCAAAGCGCTGCGAGGTTCCTGCTCGTCATTCCTAAAGGAGCTGCTCTCGCTGGAGAGCAGCTGGAAAATTCCTGTTTGCCAAGAACATAACTGTGCTGAGGGTAAAGACACTGCCTTTCCAAGAGTGTCTGTCTATGGAGGAGTGCTTGTATCCAAAGAAACATCTCTAGTGGTAGAATTATAGGAACTAATAATGACTTTCAGAGAAGAGCTGAAAGAGATGCCTTGAGGTGGAACGGCACTCCCATACCCTTCAATTACCTCAGAATGGTAGCTTTTGGTCCACCCATATCTAAGACTGGACCTGGGAAAGAGATACCATCCTGGGTTGAATCTCAGCCTCCAAATCCAAAATGCTCGTGGGCTTGTCAAAAGCCCTACAAAACCTAACTTCTATTTACAGATCAATTTTTGTAACCCAGTGATCTTTTCAAAGAGTAATTATCTGTATGGATAGATTCTTAATAGAGATTTTGGGATATAAAGTCTTCAGGGCAGTTGAGTATTCATAATCAACTTTCTTATTGTAAGAGAGCTGACTGTCAAGATTGTTGTTTGCAAAAATATTTTAGAAGGCCTCAAATCAAACTGTATAATCAGCACTCATGTTTTATGCAAATTAGAAGACATATTCTTATACTGCATCATAGGAACTAATCATCCTAGCACATCACTCAGAGAAAGCATCTGCCAACCGAAATGTAGAACAATAATTCACAGTCCATGGACCCGGGCATCACCACAGATTAGACTTGTTATAAATTTATAATGATTTCAAATAAAAACATTACATTTTAATAGTTTCAAGAAATGACAGGGTAGGGCTGGTATAAATGTTTAACTAGCACTCTCTCCTATTTTACACTTTGTTTATTTCATTACTGGATATACTAAAATGAAACAGCTAGCTTAGAAATGTCATCAAATTCACAACAGAAAACTTGAGAACAAATACTCTATGCAAACCATCTTTCTAGCCTGAAGGAATTCCACAGCCTCTCTCAGATGAGCACCTGGATATGTAACTATCACAAAATGTTTCCTTATAACTTATTTAAATTGTTTATCATTCTGACCTTGGTGAGATGGAAAATAGGTCATGGCCTTGTAACTAAATTTTTTCCTGTATTTGACGCCACCACGGAGAAGCCCGGACCCCCGTGTTCTCCATTCCAAATTGCTCTTCGGCGCTCCTGTGACTTCACGTGCTTTTCTATAAAGGAAAGAGGATCACTCTAAACACATCGAGTCCTGTTAATATGAGACTGAGACGTGGCAGTCCTTGGTTCACTGCTGACCACTCTGTCATCCCCTGCCTTACACCGACGAGAGCCGAAGCTGCCTGGCAGGAGCGCATCTGATTTGTCAGCGTCAGGTGTGTATCATGTCTTGCCCTTTCTCTTGACAGTCTCGCCTGTCTCCAGATTCTCAATGACTGTTCTTTCTAATACAGGCACTCACAGAGGTGTGAGGATATGGTGGCGTCCCAAACCGCAGCATCAGTAACTATATCCTTACTACTTACTACATGTAGCTGAACCAGACTAGAAATTCCATGCCTCACAAGCCAGTGCAAAAAGGCAGCTGTGGGACATGTACAGTATGATTCCTTTTTCGGGTTTTTAAAAAATTTTTCACTCACTGTTGTAATGCTTTAATTGTTTTCTCTAAAGGTCATCTGTTACCTATACAATCAGATAATTAAAATAAAGATTTAATTTTGCTAAAAAAAAAAAAAGATACTCTTCCAGTTAAGGTGTTTCACAAGGAAGACAGAATCACAGTGGAAGCTGAAACCAGGCAAAGCCCATCAGAGTCAGGGCCTTCCAAGTCTGGAGGAGGAGGAAGGCAGAGGGAGCAGGAGCGAAGGGAAGAGGGCAGCCTGGGAAGTGGGGTGCAAGGCAGAATGAGACCTAGCAGTTCAGGCAGCAGGTTGAAAACACCAGCTGCCCACACCTGCGGATGAAACAGAAAGTCTCAGGTCCATGCTCTGAGGAAGGCGAAGGGTGTGATGGTAATTCTCCAGCAAGAATCTGGGGTGTGGAATCTACAACCCAAGCCCTTTCTACCTTTCAGGCGTCTTCTGTAGCCACTGGAGGGTGTTGGACCCCAGGGTAGAGCAGCTGTTTTATCTGGAGATTAAAGGAAATAATCACCCTAGAAGCTTGGAATATGTGAGGACATTTAGGTAAACATTTGATCTTCACAGAAATCTATGAAGCAGATGTTCTAATCTCTAGTTTTTTATAAAGATAATAAATACTTAAGGAAGGTAAGTAACCTGCCCCAGGTTTCCCAGTATAGAGTGGAGATGTCAACCTAGACTTGACATGAAACCTTGCCTCCTCACGAAAGATACCTTAGGGAGAGTGAGTGACAGCCCAGGTCAGCGGCCTTGATCCAAGTGTGAGGATGTGTCCACGGCACGTGGGGTACAAGGCTCCCTGGAGTGCTGGGCTGGCAGGATCGCCCCACAGCCTCAGAGGGGCGGGAGCCGGAAGATGCCATTACAGATGGCACGTGGTCTGCTTCCCACGGTGTCCGTTTCTGAGAGTGGGGCGCCGGGATCTCACAGCTAAACAGGGTAGAGCTGAGAGATCCCTGACGCTGGGCACTGTCACCTGTGTCTGCTCACTGCCATCGTCCCACGCCCAGCGCAGAGCCTTGCACAGAGGAGGGCTCAGAACATGTTTGTGGGACATATTCATGACATGGTAACAGCTCAGGCATAGGTATAGATCTGCTGCCTGTCAATCTAACACTGTCCCCTGCCCCTTACACTGTACCTCCAAAAGGAGACATAGGTTTGATGCAAGCTCACTGAATTCAGCCTGCTGTGACAGAAGTCATGGAGGACCCAAAGATGAATAAAAATATTGCAACTAACACTCAGCATCTGTCATGTGCCGAGTACTGTTCTAACTGCTTTTACCAAAATAACTCATATGGTCCTCACAATAGCCTCATGTATAAGGAGAACATTATTAGAAGCCCACTCTACAGATGAGGAAATTGGAGGCATAGACAGGTTAAGTAACATATCTAAGGTCAGAAGGCTAGTAAGTGCTGGAGCCAGGTTCAAACTTGACAATTTTGGCTCCAGAACTTGTGCTGTTCACCATTACACCACATTGCCTCCCACATGACCTTCAGCTACAGGGCATCGGAGGGTGAGCACACAGCAGTGGAGTGGGGTCTGCAGAACAGACTGTGGCTCAAGCCCATCCCAGGAGGAGCAGGTGTTCACAAAAACTACTCATTTATTTAAACAAACCATATTCCTAGTACAATTCTAGGAGCTAGGTATATGGCAGTGATGATAAGAATGTACACATTCGTTATCTTTGTAGTGCTTGTATGTTAGAGAGGCAGATAAACAATAGAAAATAAGCAAATAGGCAAAGCACAGTAAGACAAGACAGTAAGTGTAAAGGAGATAAAAAAAGCTACATCAGGAGGCAGAGGGTGCAGAGGAAGAGAAAGGGCCTCAGTTCCTGCAGGCTGGTCAGGGAAGGCCTCTCTGGCAGGATGGCATGCGGGTAAAGGCCTGAAGGAAGGAAAGGAGGAAGCACGTAGTCACGTGGAAGAATCTTCCAGAAAGAAGGCAGAGCACATACAAAGGCCTGGAGGTACAAGGATGCTTGGTGTGTCTCAGAAACGGCACGTGCATCACGACGGGTGTGAGCAGGAAGAAAAGAGCCTGGAGAGGAGGTGAGACGTGTGGGTAGTGGAGGCTGACTGCGAGGGCCTCATAGATGGGTAGAACTGGACTTTACTCCAAGATGGACAGCCATTCCTTGGCTGGCACTCCATGAACTTAGGTTTTAAGATGATGGCTCTGGCTGCCGTGTAGGGGCAAGGGGCAACATGGGAAGCAGGAGGCGAGGCAGTGACAGTGAGCCACGTGTGGGCGACGGACTGGGCAGAAGCAGGGGAGGCAGTAAAAGGATCTGACTCTTCACATACTTTGAAAGTAGAGCCCACAAAATGTCTTGGTGAATGTGGTGGAGAGTGAGAAGGGAAACGTTCGAGATGGCTGTTCTTCACTCCCTTCGGGCCTCGGCTCAGGGTTCACCCTAATGAAGCAGCATGCCTTGCTGATGCAAGGTCTGACTTGGGAAGCTTGAAGCTGCCATGACTGAGATGGATAGGAGTGAGGGAGAAGCGGGTCTGGGGAACCCATAAGAAGTCTGAGGTGCCACTGAGTCAAGTGGGCGAAGATGTGGAGCACCCCACTTCAGGCTCTGGGTGGGCTGAAGGGACAAATTCAGAGGCCTAAGTGTAAAGATGATAGAAAAAGCCAGAAATTTGATGAGCTCCCCTGGGGAGCAAACCCAGATGGAGAGCAGTCGTCGTCTCAGGAGCCAGTCTTCAGGCAAGCACTGCCACGTTTAGAGACCCAGCCACGGAGCCCGAGAGGAATGGCTCGTGTGTCAGGAGAAGCGAGAGAGCAGCGTGGCCCAGAAACCAAGGAAGAGAGTGTTTCTGAAGGAGGAGTCGCCAGCTGCGCCAAACGCCAAGTCAGCCAAGGACTGAGAACTGATTACTCACTAGTCACCAGCAAGAGTCGTGGGTACAGACACTTGGCTAGCTGGAGACGGTGAGTGTAGGTAACTCTCCCAAGGAGTTTTGTTAGGGAGGCAGGTAGGGAAATGAGGCAGAGTTAGTCAGGACTTGGATCTGGAGAGGTTTTTATTTTCTTTTTTAAAGGTGGGTGATATCCATATACAAAAATCAACTCAAGATGGATTAGGGACTTAAAAATAAAGCCCCAAACTATAAAAACCTTAGGAGAAAATCTAGGCAATACCATTCAGGACATCGGCACAGGCCAAGATTTCACGATGAAGATGCCAAAAGCAACTGCAACGAAAGGAAAAATTGACAAATAAGATCTAGTTAAATTAAGGGGCTTCCACATAGCAAAAGGAACTCTCATCAGAGTCAACAGTCCACAGAATGGGAGAAAATTGTTTCTATCTATCCATCTGACAAGGGCTAATATCCAACATCTACAAGGAACTTAAACATTTACCAGAAAAAAACAACCCCATTAAAAAGTGGGCAAAGGATATAAACAGACACTTCTCAAAAGAAGGCATATCTGCGGCCAACGAACATGAAAAAAGCTCATTGTCACTGATCATTAGAGAAACGCAAATCAAAACCACAATGAGATACCATCTCATGTCAGAATGGCTATCGTTAAAAAGTCAAAAAACAATGCTGGTGAGGTCGTGGAGAAAAAGGAACAGTTTTACACCGCTGGTGGGAGTGTAAATTAGTTCAACCCATTGTGGAAGACGGCAGGACAATTTCTTAAAGACCTGGAGGCAGAAATACCATTTGGCCCAGCAATCCTATTATGGTATATATGCTTAAAGGAATATATAGGTAAAGGAATATAAATCATTCTGTTATAAAGATACACGCGTGTGTATATTCACTGCAGCACTATTCACAATAGCAAAGACATGAACTCAACCTAAATTGCCTATCAATGACAGACTGGATAAAGACAATGTGTTACATATACACCATAGAATACTATGCAGCCATAAAAAGGAATGACATCATGTCCTTTGCAGGAATGTAGATGGAGCCGGAAGCCATTATCCTCAGCAAACTAACACAGGAACAGAAAACCAAATACCATAGGTTTTCACTTATAGGTGGGAGCTGAACAATGAGAACACATGCACACACGAAGGGGAACCCCACACACTGGGGCCTGTCGGAGGGTGAGGGTGGGAGGAGGGAGAACATCAGACAGAATAGCTATCGGAAGCTGGGCTTAGCACCTAGGTGATGAGACTATCTGTGCAGCAAACCACCATGGTGCACGTTTACCTAGGTAACAAACCTGCACACCCAGCACATGTACCCTTGAACTTAAAAGGTGGAAATCAAAGAAATAAAAAGGAAAGAATAAAAAGATGAGTGATATACCAGCATATCATATTCTAATGGAAAAGACTCAGGAAGGGTGCTTTGATGATGCAGGAGAGAGAAGGGGGAGATCTGCCATGGATGTCCTTGAGCAAGTGGGAAAAGCCAGATCTGGTGCAGAAGCGGAGGGCTCAGCCTTGGGGAGGAGTTGGCTCCTCCGGTAAGAGGAAACGGCAGCCCTGTGGCACAGACGCAGGCAGGTGGCAGATGTCAGGAAGAGAATTTGAGGTGTTCTCTCCTTATCTTTTCTGTTTTCTCAGTGACACATGAAGGTCATCAGCTGAGAGAGAAGATGATGGGTTTAAAAATCTTTCATAAGATTTTAAATAGAAAATGGTAAAGCCGTTGGGCGTGGTGGCTCACGCCTATAATCCCAGCACTTTGGGAGGCTGAGATGGGCGGATCATGAGGTCAGGAGTTCGAGACCAGTGTGGCTAACATAGTGAAACTCCGTCTCTACTAAAATACAAAAAATCAGCGGGGCGTGGTACAGGCACTTGTAATCCCAGCTACTCAGGAGGCTGAGGCAAGAGAATCACTTGAACCTGGGAGGTGGAGGTTGCAGTGAGCCGAGACTGTGTCACAGCACTCCAGCCTGGGCAACAGAGTGAGATTCCATCTCAAAAAGAAAATGGTAAAGTTAGATCTGACTGAGAAAATTCCAGTTTGATAAGATAAAACCCAGGAAAAAAATACATAAAATTAACAAAAAATATGAATTCTTTACCCTATTGTTTGAAAAGTGCTCTTAGACACAAACTCATTTCTTCCCAGGATCAAGCTTGGGTATATTCTTTGTGGGCCATTATTTGTGGAAGCAGCTGACTAAATCTAGAACTTGTTGGACATACAAATCAAACTGTTTAGAACTTTGAAAGCTATACAGTTAAAAGTACATCATTATTTGGAAATTATTTTATATCACAACACTACTGTGAGATAAGTTTTCAGATCCTAATGTGACTGACTAGAACCTTTTTTTAAAGCAGCATTTTACTGGGTGGTGGTTAAAGAAGTCTTTATTATTTTGTTTTCTGCACATTTTTGCATGAGTGTGAAATATTCATAATAAAATACAGCAGCTTACTCTAATTTTGGTATGATGAATTTTTATTCAGTGCAAGTAAAATGTTTAAAGATAGACTAGCATTTTGGTATTGTTTCTAGGGAAGTCAGCTATTTTTTAATCTATATCATTATGAAGTAAGAGCTTCAGCAGGCTTGTAAAACAAGATAACTGAATGATGCTTTACTTGATGTTCTGCTGTTTATAATATCATGTGGGTCACTGTATATTCAGAAAGGAGTTCTGAAGAGTTGAACAAAGATTAATTTGTGTTGGGAAGAGTTTTGCTGATAAAGCTTATCTTACTGCATTCTGCTTCCTGAGATTATCGTTGGTCAAATGCCTTGATTAACCAGAAAAGCCCACTTTTCAGTTGTGTTGGACAGCACAGGGTTAACTATGGTAAGACAGTCGAGTCTGGCAAGTTTATTTCAGGTGTGAAAACCTGCAGGCATAGACTTGCGGCTTAAAAACACAAAACATGCAACCCCCTCCAGTGTAGAGTGGACTGGAGTATTCAGAAAGTTACTAGGTATGATGATGCTATATTATTCTGGAACTTTTTTGAGAAAAGACAATTTTAACAGGAAAGGTAGAATTCAAATTTGTGACTGAATTAGAAACTGACATATTGAAGCTACTGATAAAGCAGAGATTGGTTAAGAACATTAGAATCAGCAACACATTCCTAAACATAGATCCCTAGAGGATTTTGCCAATTCTTCCTTATCTAGGGTAAGTATGATACAATATACAATAATGATGATGGTTAAACTGTTAAGCTAAAATGTCTAGGTTCAAATCCCGGCTCCATCTCTTGCTCATCCAGCCTCCTATGCTTCAGATTTTTTTCACCTGTAAAATGGGGTTAATAATATCTCCTCTCATTAGGTTGTTCTAATATTATCCACATCAATGACTCAGTCAGTGGCCAGCTCAGGGTCAGCAAACAATCTACACATGGAGGATTTTACATCATTATTAAGATAAAGGTCACACATAACTTCGAAGAAAACTCTTTCCCAGTCTATAGAGTCTTCTGATTAACAGTTGGTGACAATCACCAGAACATCCCTGGGAGAAGCACTTAGTAACAGACAACCTTCCAGCTCCATGACAGCTCAGAAGCTCGGGAGATCCAGGCACTGAGAGAGCAGAGCCCTGATCTGGCTGCACTGTTCCTGGAAGGCTTCTGTGCAGTGATGCAGTCTCCAGTGTCATTCCTTGCAGCTGAGGCCTTGCCAGCAGGCTGGCCATTCTCCAGCCTTTGTAGTGGTAATGGAGGCCGGAGACCTGCAACTTTGCAGTGAAGACTCTGAGCGACCCTGCCTGTCCCTATGATGCCCCAAGGTCACTGAAGAGATAACACCGGAGGCTCCAGCTCTCAGTGGCCATGCAATTAAGCCTAACAAGGCGCAAGGAGCTCCCCAGGGGCACCAGAGATGCTCACAGTAATTGGCAGTGGTCCTCGGGCTCCCCAGGGGCTGAGGATTATCTGTTGGCAGCAGGGAAGGGACAGAGAAGGGTCAAGACTTTGAGGGAGGCCAGATGGGATCACCTATCTTCATGCATAAGTCATGAGCAGCTCTGTTGACTGCTCTGTGCTCTCCTGAGTCAGACACAGCAAGGTGCATGCCTGGTTTGGGGAAGCAGGGAACACAGGCTTCCTCTGTGTTGGGAGACTCTGGCCCAGGATAACTCCCTACATCTCTCTGTGGCTCCAATAAAGCTGACTTCACAGCTCTGGTTCTTGCTCAGGCAAGCAATACAAACGTGTGCATTTTGCAGTGTACATTTTAGTTCACCCTCAGCAGAAGGTGTGTATCACTGACAGGATGGGTGTGCATGATCAAACGGAAATGGGCCTTTCCTGAAGAAATCAGGATGAAAGCTTGTAATACAGTAGGGAGATAGGCCTGGGTGCTGCACATTTAAGATGACAAATGCCATTTCCAAAGTATGTATCTGTGGGCATGGGCAGGCATACATGTGTTTGTCTTTTTTTGATGGCTTTCTCTGTGCTAAGCACTATCACAGACACTTTGAATATCTATCTGCTGTAATTTTCATAAAAGGGCCCTATCAGGTAAATTACCACTCAATTTTGAGATGTTAAGTGATGTGTCCAAGGAAGCGGCAGAGTGAAGATCTGAACCCTCTGTCCAAGTCTGTCTCTCTCTTTTTTTTTTTCTGTAGATAGAAGTTCTCACTTTTTTGTCCAGGCTGAAGTGCAGTGGTGTGATCACAGCTCACTGTAGCCTTGACTTCCCCAGCTGAAGCTATCCTCCCACTTCAGCCTCCTGAGTAGGACTACAGGCACGTGCCACCACACTCAGCTAACTAAAAAATAATTTTTTTTTTTTTTTGTAGCAACAAGGTCTCAATATGTTGCCCAGGCTAATCTTGAGGTCTTGGGCTCAAGTGATCTTCCCTCCTTGGCCTCCCAAAGTGCTGGGATTATAGGTGTGAGCCACTGCACCAGGCCCAAGTGTCTTCCCTTAATCCAGGCACTCACTGGTGACTGATTACCTGGAAGGGCCCACTCAATACTCCCCACTCCACCTCCTGCCCATTTCCTGACCTTTGCCCCTGAACTGGTTGATCAGCAACAACACCAGCCCAGCTGCCCTCCACCAGTCCCTGTGCCGGCGGGAGGAGGGGGCGGGCCTGCATGTTACTATAGTCTTAAGGCATCAGTAGGTGGATGTAATCATTTTAACACAGAAGAAAACTCTCCTGCTGTTTTGGCTAGCCTGTTTCACAGGTTTATTAAGTCAATATTTATTTTTCCCAGCATTTCTCTTCTAGTGCTGCTAAAGTCTCTCCATTTGTCAATTCTTTACCAGATAAACAAGACTTTAGAGGCAAGAGACCATAAACAGATAGGCCAATGCTGAATGTTATCATTATCAATTAGAAAGATTTTTCCCAAGTGATGTTAGCAGGCCTTCTAGAAATAAACAAAAACAAATTGGAGTTCCAGTCCTCTTTCCAGCAAACATAACCGAAAATATATGCAACTGGCTAGAGACAGACCCGATTCTGAAAAGTGAAACTCTAAGATGCAAATCTTTTTTATGGCTTCAATAATCACCCACTCTGGATTGTTCAGGAGCAGCCTCTAGAGCAGCATTTCTCAAAAGATATGCATATGAATTATCTGGGGGATCTCATTAAAATGCAGATGCTGATTCTGCAGGCAAGGGGTGGGGCCTGGGTTCTGAATTTCAAACAGGCTCCCAAGCAATGATTTGGCTGTAGTTCTGGGGCCAGATTTTGAATAGCAGGGGCTAGAGGTCCTGTCATCTCCATCACACAAACCATCCCAGAGATGGCAGTATTTCAGCACTTTTACCCCACTCAGGATTCTGAATCCAGAAGTTCTTTTTGCCAGATAATCTCAAAATCTGGTGTGGAAAATCTGGCTGTCTTATCAGGGCATGTCATGAATGAGTGTTTCTTCACATCACAGTAAACAGTAACACTTGCCTCATTTAAGGGAAAGAAGAAGGGAATAAAATTTGTTAATATTTGGTAGCCTTCACAATCTTGAAGTTTGATGAAATTTTAATGACGCAAATTCAAAATAGTCTCAAATAACCAGCTTCATGTCCTAATGTTTTGCAGCTATGTGGGCAAAAAGTACTATGTATCTGGAAAATAAGACAACTAAATTTTTTGCTGTGGCCAGAAAATTAATATAACATAGGAATAAAAGTGATGATAATGACAACAGCAATAATGAACAGTTTCAAGGCACATGCTAAGCACTTTGCTTATACTACATCTCACTTAATCCTAAGGAGAAATACCATTTGTCTTATGCTTATACCATTTGTCTTATGGTAGAAATACCATTACATCTCCTTTTTATTGCAGAAAACCGAGACTCAGTGAAGACAGGTTACTTGCCCAATTCTTTACCAGATAAAAGTACGACTTGAACCCAAGTCTGCCTCACCTCCAAGCCCCAGCTCTTCACCATTACGTTACACGAGGGTCTCACTGCAAATGCAGAAGCAACACCTGGTAAGAATTAATGGAAAGACAACTATATCGTAAGGTCGGATCAAATAAACTACAGGCTTTTGTAAAAAAAAAAAAAAAATTATTGATTTTCTTTATTAAAGACATAAATCAAGTTGGTTAAAATCAAATACTCCATATTGCAAAGTTAATTGTTCAAAAACCATTTGGACAGATTCACTATTTACCTCAACAAAGGGTGATCTGTTAATTACTCATACTGAAAGGCTGCACAGGTTAAATCCTCCAATCCAGAAAGATGGGGACAGTCTCACAAACCAGGCCAGTAACGGCACCATTTCAAGAGCCAGGAATGTCCTCAAAGCAAACAGCAAGTAGCACTCCAGGTGTGTGTTCAGCTCCCATAGCTGAGAGCCCTGGGCAACGCAAAGGAATCCCAGCCAAATGGCGTCACGGCTTCACTACAGGTGCAACTCACTTCCGGAATTCCTCTCAAAACTTACTCAGTGGGAAACCGAGGCAAACAGAGCTGCAGTGGTTCTCACTTAAGAGGGGTAACCACTTAGGTGAAATATGAGGGACAGCAGGTAAGATGGTCCTTTATCTGTACATTATGATATTGGAAATACAATTCCCTAGAAAATACGTGCATCTGAAAGTAATAATATATATTTTATGCTTTAACAGTACAACACAACTGTATTTATTTGATCTAAGCAAATATGTAATAATACCCAGTTCAATTGATTCTACAAATGAAATGCCCCAAACACTTGTCTTTGGAAAATATGGCTGCGTGTGTGCACATGCACATACGCGCACACACACACACACAATTTTATCTATATATCTATTGTATATATATATATACACACACACACACACACACACACACATACTTATTGCGTTCAGGCATACTTATATACATATCTGTATATGTCTACAATTTACTATTATGTACCATTGTGTATTATACGGTTGTAGATATACATATGAATATATATGATATGCAAATTGCTCTCACGCGGCCAACCCCGGGGGAAATGTCCACAGGCCACAGCTGTGTCTCCTGTCCCTTCTCTCTATGCCGGGAGGTATTCAATTTTAGGACATCACCAGACCTGTGGTGCCAATACACAGTCCCCATAAAGGGCTTTTGAAGTTTTTAGATCGATGTGCCATGATTCTTAACATCTCTCTCTTTGTGCTCAGAGAGAACTCTTCAAGGTGGTCTTATAAGTAAGTCACTTGACTTCTGTCAGAGTTTGTTGTTATTCAGTCTCTCTGCTGGGATTTAAAATTTCAAAGTCATATTTTATTTTATGGAAATCTTTCCATATATTATATTTTTGAGACAGAGTCTCGCTGTGTTGCCCAGGCTCTCAGCTCACTGCAACCTCCATCTCCCAGGTTCAAGCAATTCTCCTGCCTCAGCCCCCTCTAGTAGCTGGGATTACAGGCACATGCCACCATGCCCAGCTAATCTTTGTATTTTTAGTAGAGATGGGGTTTCACCATGTTGGCCAGGCTGGTCTCGAACTCCTGACCTCAGGTGATCTACTCACCTCTGCCTCCCAAAGTGCTGGGATTACAGGCATGAGCCACCATGCCTGGCCCTAATTAGAGTATTTTTAAAGAACTGCTTCTTACATTATCTTTGTTTTTTCCATGCCTGTTGGCCTTTGGGTTCCCCTGTGGCCACTCTTTGGCTATGGACTGCCTCAAATGCCCAGAGATTCTTCATCTGTTCATGTTCATAAATGAAGGCCTATGAGTACTCGCAGCCTGATGAGATAGCTCAGTGATTTTTAAGATTGTGCTTTGATGTTCTTGGGGATCTCCTCCTAAGCAGATGTTGCTGAAAGCTGTAGGCAGCCTCACCCTGGAGTTAGTGAAAAACGGATGAGAAAAGAATAAAGATATCCATTCAGAGGAGGAACCATGACGGAAGGTTGAGTCTTCTCTGGTGAAGAGCAATGGCTCGAGGGAACAGGACAACCCTGTCCAGAACTGAGATACTTTTGTGCCCACCCCATGGTATCTTGGGGAATACCCCGCAGTGAGCAGCTTCGTGGCTGGACTGGGGTCTATGCTCAGCCCTCCCTCAAAACCCTGTCCCTGAGTCTGGGATTCCTTCAGAACTTTTCCATGAGCCTGCTTCCTGCATATGGCAGTCTCTGGTCTTCTCAATCCTGAACATTCTTTCTGTCAGACCAGTTCTGTCTTCTAGTAATTTCTCAAATTAGGTATCTATTATTGATACCTTGCCTGTTTACAGTGAGACTGTGCCTTTTTACTTATTTTCCTACTTATTTTGACCATTTCAATGGAATTTTGTGGAAGCCAGCAAAATAAACACATGAACTTTTCACGATTATGATTTAAAATCCTAATTCATTTAGAAGTATGTTTATATATATGTGTGTATATGTATGCATGTGTATACCTATGCATATGTAAATGTCGTGTGTGTGATTAGAAGAAAACAATCAAAATATTGTAACTATGTTAACCCATGGATTATACATTTAAGGAAGACGTTATTTTCTTTACTTATATATTTTCCAAGTTATCAACCATAACTACATATTCCTTTTTTTGTTGTGTCTTTTTAAAACCACAAATTCACAAATCATAAAATTCACCACTTTAAAGTGTACAACTCAGTGCTTTTCAGCATATCCGCAGTGTGCAACCATCACCACACTCAATTTTAGAAGACCGTCATCATTCCCAGAGAAACTCATACCCATCAGCAGTCATGCCCACTCTCCTCTCTAGCCCCCAGCAACCACAGTCTTTCTGTAGATTCCACACATCACTAATCTATGTGTCTATTCCAGGTATTTTACATACATGTAACCATTCATTGTGGTGCTTTGCATCTGACTTCGGTAACTTAGCATAATGTTTCCAAGGTCCATCCATGTTGTGGCATGTATCAGTACTTCATTCCTTTTTATGACTGAATAATACTCTATTTTATGGTATACCACAATTTATCCACTCGTCAACTGAATTACTTTTGGGTTGTCTCTGCTTTTTGGCTATTAAAAATGTAGTTACAAAATTCATGTACAAACTGTATATTGATTGCTTTTGTGATTTAAAAAATACTCCTTTAAAAATTGCAAAAATATTTTTTCAAAAATAGTACATCAAACTTTTCACTCACTTATACCTGCTTTGCTCCCACCTAGAACATATGGTTTTCTTATTCTCTTAAAATCTGCCCAATACCTGCAAATACCTGGGTAGAATAAATTAACTGGGAATAAACAGGTGTTCTTCCATTAATTGGTGGTAAACTAATAGAACTAATAAACATTGAGAATTCTCTTTTCAAAATGACGAGAGTACTCTAAAGTATGTTAACAACTTCTATGGCATTTACACCTATTATTTCAGAAGTAGGTCTTCCTTGTAAGTATCACCTTGAAACCCTAGCAGAGTGGCCCCTGCCTGTACCAGCACTTTGGGAGGCCAAGGCAGTTGGCTTGCTTGAGTCCAGGAATTCGAGACCTGGACTTAGCATGGCAAAACCTGGACTCTACTAAAAATACAATAAATTAGCTCGGTGTGGTGGTAATGCCTGTGGTACCAGCTACTCAGGAGGTTGAGGTGGGAGGATCACCTGAGCCTGGAAGGTCAAGGCTGCAGTGAGCTGATATTGCACCACTGCACTCTAATCTGGACAAATGGAATGAGATCCAGTCTTTAAAAAAATTAAAAAATATATAATCTTGGAATATATCTTATTCTGTCAAATACAACAGTCACAAAACAACACTTTGTGTACTGAATTAAAACCTGCCCAGGCCATGAAAAAAAAAATCTATTTTTCCACCCACTCATAGAATGCAGCCTTTAGACAGGGATTATTTCCATTACATTTTCATCAGAGACTGGCAAAGAAAAGTACATCATGTTATTACAGAACCTGGAAACGTAATGACTTCCAGGTTGCTAAGCAACGCCACAATGTTAAAGGCCCCAGTATCTGTGATCTCTGGAGACACTCTCAAATTTCATTAAAACCTGCTCATAACCATCACACACAAGGTCCATGTGGTGTTTATAAACAGGCTCAGTTTCTTGACATGACAATGGAGGAACAACAACAAAAAAAGCAAGTAGCATCAAAACTTTTGTGGAACTTAAAACCAAACATTTTGGAGACCCAATTGATGAAATCCATGTTTCCAGGAGTGTTTCATAGAAAGAAGTAAGTGTTTAGTGGGGATTCCTGGACAAGATGGCCGAATAGGAACAGCTCCGGTCTGCAGCTCCCAGTGAGACCAATGCAGAAGACAGGTGATTTCTGTACTTCCAACTGAGGTACCCAGTTCATCTCTTTGGGACTGGTTAGACAGTGGGTGCAGCCTATGGAGGGTGAGCAGAAGCAGAGTGGAGTATTGCCTCACCCCAGAAGCACCAGGGGTCAGGGAACTCCCTCCCCTAGCCAAGGGAAGCTGTGAGGGACTGTGCCATGATGAATGGTGCACTCCAACCCAGACACTATGCTTTTCCACACTATTCGTAACCAACACACTAGGAGATTCCCTCGGGTGTCTACCCGACCAGGGCCCTGAGTTTCAGGCACAAAACTGGGTGGCTGTTTGGGCAGATACCGAGCTAGCTGCAGGAGTTTTTTTCTTTCATATGCCAGTGGTGGGTGGAATGCCAGTGAGGCAGAACCGTTCACTCCCCTGGAAAGAGTGCTGAGGTCAGGGAGCCAAGAGGTTTAGCTCAGCGATCCCACCTCCACAGAGTCCAGTGAGCTCAGATCCACTGGCTTGAAATTCTCGCTGCTGGCACAAAGTCTGAAGTTGACCTGGGACACTCAAGCTTGGTGCAGGGAGGGGCATCTGCCATTACTGAGGATTGAATAGGCAGTTTTTGACTTACAGTGTTAACAAAGCCATGGGGAATTTCAAACTGAATGGAGCCCATCGCAGCTCAGCAAAGCTGCTGTAGCCAGACTGCCTCTCTAGATTCCTCCTCTCTGGGCAGGGCATCTCTGAAAGAAAGGCAGCAGCCCCAGTCAGGGGCTTATAAATAAAACTCCCGTTTCCCTGGGACAGAGCACCTGGGGAAAGGTGCAGCTGTGGACGCTGCTTCAGCAGACTTAAACATTCCTGCCTGCCAGCTCTGAAGGGAACAGCAGATCTCCCAGCACAGCACTCAAGCTCTGCTAAGAGATTCTCAAATGGATCCCTGACCTCCATACCTCCTGACTAGCAGACAACTCCCAGCAGGGGTTGACAGACACTTTATACAGAAGAGTTCCACCTGGCATCTGGGGGTGTCCCTCAGGGAAGAAGCTTCCAGAGGAAGGAGCAGGCAGCAATCTTTGCTGTTCTGCAGCCTCCACTGGTGATACCCAGGCAAACAGGGTCAGGGTGGAGCCCCCAGCAAACTCCACCAGACCTGCAGAAGAGGGGCCTGTTAGAAGAAAAACTAACAAACAGAAAGCAATAGCATCAACATCAACAACAAAAAAATGACCATGCAAAATCTCTATTCGAAGGTCATCAACAGCAGAGACCAAAGGTAAATAAATCCATGAAAATGAGAAAAAAACAGCCCCAAAAGGCTGAAACTTGCAAAAATCAGAATGCCTTTTCTCCTCCAAAAGATCACAACTCCTCGCCAGCGAGGAAACAAAACTGTACAGAGAATGAGTTTGATGAATTGACAGAAATAGGCATCAGAAGGTGGGTAATAAGAAATTCCTCTGAGCTAAAGGAGTGCATTCTAACCCAATGCAAGGAAGCTAAGAACCTTGAAAAAAGGTGAGAGGAATTGCTGACTAGAATAACCAGTTTAGGGAAGAACATAAGTTACCTGATGGAGCTGAAAAGCACAGCATGAGAACTTCGTGAAGCATATAAAAGTATCAATAGCTGAATTCATCAAATGGGAGAAGGAATATCAGAGACTGAAGATCAACTTAATGAAATAAAGTGTGAAGATAAGAGAAAAAGAGTGAAAAGGAATGAACAAAGCCTCCAAGAAATATGGGAGTATATGAAAAGACTAAACCTACATTTGATTGGTGTACTTGAAAGTGACGAGGAGAATGGAACCAAGCTGGAAAATATCCTTCAGGATATTATCCAGGAGAACTTCTCCAACCTAGCAAGACAGCCAACATTCAAATTCGGGAAATACAGAGAACACCACAAAGATACTTCTCAAGAAGAGCAATCCCAAGACACATAATTGTCAGATTCACCAAGGTTGAAATGAAGGAAAAAATGTTAAGGGCAGCCAGAAAGAAAGGTCAGGTTATCTACAAAAGGAAGCCAGGAAGCCCATCAAACTAACAGTGGATCTGTCTGCAGAAACCCTACAAGCAAGAGCGGGGGCCAGTATTCAACATTCTTAAAGAATTTGCAACCCAGAATTTCACATTAGCCAAACTAAGCTTCAGAAGTGAAGGAGAAATAAAATCCTTTCCAGACAAGCAAATGCTGAGGGATTTTGTCACTACCAGGCCTGCCTTACTAGAGCCCCTGAAGGAAGCACTAAATATGGAAAGAAAAAACTAGTAAGAGCCACTGCAAAAGCAAACCAAAATGTAAAGACCACTGACACTATGAAGAAACTGCATCAACTAACGGGCAAAATAACCAGCTAACATCGTAATGACAGGATTAAATTCACACATAACAACATTAACCTTAAATGTAAATGGGCTAAATGCCCCAATTAAAAGACACAGACTGGCAAATTAGATTAAGAGTCAAGACCGCATTGGTGTGCTGTATTCAGGAGACCCATCTCACATGCAAAGACACTCAGGCTCAAAATAAAGGGATGGAGGAAGATTTACCAGGCAAATGAAAAGAAAAGAAAAAAAAAAAGGCAGGGAGTGCAATCCTAGTCTCTGATAAAACAGACTTTAAACCAACAAAGATCAAAAAAGACAAAGAAGGGCATTACATGATGGTAAAGGGATCAATGCAACAGGAAGAGTTAACTACCCTAAATATATATGCACCCAATACAGGGCACCCAGATTCATAAAGCAAGTTCTTAGAGACCTACAAAAAGACTTAGACTCCCACACAATCATAGTGGGAGACTTTAACACCCCACTGTCAATATTAGATCAACGAGATAGAAAATTAACAAGGATATTCAGGACTTGAACTCAGCTCTGGACCAAGCAGACCTAATAGACATCTACAGAACTCTCCACCTCAAATCGACAGAATATACATTCTTTGCAGGACTACATCACACTTATTATAAAATCGACCACGTAATTGGAAGTAAAACACTCCTCAGCAAATGCAAAAGAATGGAAATCATAACAGTCTCTCAGACAACAGTGCAATCAAATTAGAACTCAGGATTAAAAAACTCAATCAAATCACACAACCACATGGAAACTAAACAACTTGCTCCTGAATGACTACTAGGTACATCACAAAATGAAGGCAGAAATAAAAAAGTTATTTGAAACCAATGAGAACAAAGACACAATGTACCAGAATCTCTGGGACACAGCTACAGCAGTGTTCAGAGGGAAATGTATAGCACTAAATGCTCACAAGAGAAAGCAGGAAAGACCCAAAATCTCTAAAATCGACATCCTAACATCACAATTAAAAGAACTAGAGAAGCAAGAGCAAACAAATTCAAACGCCAGCAGAAGACAAGAAATAACTAAAATCAGAGCAGAACAGAAGGAACTAGAGACACAAAAAACCCTTCAAAAAAAAAAAAATTCAATGAATCCAAGACCTTTTTTTTTTTTTTTTTGAAAAGATTAACAAAAGAAGAAAAAAGAAGAATCAAATAGATACAATAAAAAATGATGAAGGGGAGATCACCACTGAGCCCATAGAAACACAAACTACCATCAGAGAATTCTATAAACACCTCTATGTAAATAAACTAGAAAATCTAGAAGGAATGGATACATTCCTGGACACATACACCCTCCCAAGACTAAATCAGGAAGAAGTCAAAACCCTGAATAGACCAATAACAAGTTCTGAAATTGAGGCAGTAATTAATAGCCTACCAACCAAAAAAAAGCCCAGGACTAGATGGATTCACAGCTGAATTCTACCAGAAACTTAAACAAATTTACAAGAGAAAAACAAACTACCCAATCAAAAAGTGGGCAAAGTATACGAACAGACACTTCTCAAAAGAAGACATTTATGCAGCCAAAAATCATACGGAAAAAAGCTCATCATCACTGATCATTAGAGAAATGCAAATCAAAACCACAATGAGATACCATCTCACGCCAGTTAGAATGGCGATCATTAAAAAATCAGGAAACAACAGATGCTGAAGAGGATGTGGAGAAATAGGAACACTTTTACACTGTTGGTGGGAGTGTAAATTAGTTCAACCATTGTGGAAGACAGTGTGGCAATTCCTCAAGAATCTAGAACCAGAAATACCATTTGACCCAGCAATCCCATTACTGGGTATATACCGAAAGGATTACTAATCATTCTATTATAAAGACACATGTACACATATGTTTACTGCGGCACTATTCACAATAGCAAAGACAAGATCAACCCAAATTCCCAGCAATGAAAGACTGAATAAAGAAAATGTGGCACATATACATCATGGATTACTATGCAGTCATAAAAAAGAATGAGTTTATGCCCTTTGCAGGGACATGGATGAAGCTGGAAACCATCATTCTCAGCAAACTAACACAGGAAGAGAAAACCCATGTTCTCACTCAAAAATGGCAATTGAACAATGAGAACACATGGACAAAAATTAATACCTTATACAAAAATTAACTCAAGATGGATTAAAGACTTAAATGTAAGACCTAAAACCAAAAAAACCCTAGAAGAAAACCTAGGCAATGCCATTCAGGACACAGGCATGGGCAAAGACATCATGACTAAAACACCAAAGCCATGAGGGTAACATAACACACCAGGACGTGTCAGGAGTTGGGGGCTAATGGAGAGACAGTATTTGGAGAAATACCTAATGTAGATGATGGGTTGATGGGTGCAGCAAACCACCATGGCATGTGAATACCTATGTAACAAACCTGCATGTTCTGCACATGTATCCCAGACTTAAAGTATAATAAAAAAAAAACTTACATTTTAGTTATTTCTTTACTTAAAAAATTCATATGAAACAAAGATAAATAAATAAAAATTACCTATCTTTGGGTGTTTCTTCATAGCAGTGTGAGAGTGGGCTAATACAGCAGTTAACTGTGCTTGCTAGTTTGAGTTCTATTTACACTATTCTCCTGTGTTGGTAGTGTGTGTTTTTCTTTTTCTTTTTCTTTTTTTTTATGTTTTATTATTTTTATTTCAGCCATTCTGATATATATGTATTAATACATATATATGCATTAATATATGTATTGATAAGTCATTGTGGTCTTAATTTGCAAATTTCTAATGACTAATGATATTGACCATCTTTTGCTGTTCATAATTAAATACCGTCTGTATTCCTTTTCACATATTATTAGCTCAATAGTGAAAAAGCATAACAAAATATGTTTTTTCACATCTGTGTGTGTTTTTCTTATATATATGGAAACAGAAAATGCCTGTATAAATATATATGATAATTAACATAATGGTATTCAGTTTATGTAATACCTTACAATCATCTAGACTCTTCAGGCAGTCCAAAAGGTTTTCAGGGTCTGGAAGGGGAAGTGGCGGCACATCCAAGAGAACTCCACACTGTAGGCTCTCCCCATATCAGTTGAAACCCAGATGATTCTGAATTTGTTTCTCATCTCCCTTTGACAAGATATAATTACAGATAATTTCTAAAACACTCTTTCTACCATCTTACTCTAGAATAGACCTATATGTTTTGCTACATCTTTTGTATTGTCATAATTTTTAAAGCCTTACTTTATTGCTCATTTCTTCTTATGGTAACAGAGGAGCAACCAAGTAGCATTCAGGTCATTCCAAAGGAGTTTTATGCCTCAGTTATAATGTAGACACATAAACAACTAATTGTGACCAAGGCCAAATTAGAAACTGGTCTTAAAATGATTCCTCACAAGACTATAAATCCAACAAAACAAAAGCCTGGGCACGGTGGCTCACGCCTGTAATGCCAGCACTTTGGGAGGCCAAGGCAGGCGGATTACTTAAGGTCAGGAGTTGGAGACCAGCCTGGCCAACATGGTGAAGTCCATCTCTATAAGAATACAAAAGTTAGCTGGGCATGGTGACGTGCACCTGTAATCCCAGCTGCTTGGGAAATTCAGGCAGAAGAATCACTTGAACCCAGGAGGCAGATGTTGCAGTGAGCTGAGATTGCACCACGGCACTCCAGCCCGGGTGACAGAGCAAGCCTCCTTCTCAAAAAAAAAAAAAAAAAAAGAAGCAATAACCAGGTCAATCCTCATACATCTAAGATTTGTTAAATGTGAGTCATACATCTTATGTTTAACCTGGAAGGTGAATCAGTCTTTGTCATTGATATAAAAATAATGAGAAAACTAACCTGCCAACTTGGCAACTACATAAAGTACTAAATCCAATGCATTTTTTTAAGGCTAAAATTTTGTCCTCGGTTTTGAAGAATAAATCCTAATCAGAATGTTAGAAATGCCTATTGAAAGATTTTTAGGAGCAAAGTGAGACATTTCAAAATAAATCAGCTAAAGTAAAAGACCTACATCTTAAGATGGATCCGCCCGGTGCTCACAGAACCTTCCCTGGGAGAAAGGTTAGTACCACTAGATCGCCAATCAATAATTGGCCCCACCTGGGAATCCCCACTTGCAGCTCCTTTTCCTAATCCAAGAGCATTAACCATCCTGTGCAATTTTTCCTCCAAGATATTTTCCAAACTGAGACCCTGACCCTCAAGGTGGCTCTCAGCTATCTCACTCTTCCCATCACTGGCTGGCAACTCCACCTCTGGCGAATATGTTTTCAATCTTTCTGTCCATTCTTCCATCACAGAGAACGGACTTATTATAACATAAGTCAGACCAGAAGAGTGAGATCCACTCAATGCTAACAACCTTAGCAATTCAATAGTTAATTTAGTAGCTAGAGAGTTTCCTAATTATGTCTCAAAAGGTGAATGCAGATGTCTTGCCTTTTTCTTGGGATATATTTAATCACATTTCACAGATACAAGATACTAATTCTTAAAATATAGCTGCATGAGAAGACAAATACAAATATTTTATTCCTCTGTATTTTATTTTCTCTCTGTAATCTACTCCTTTGAAATCCATTTTTTTCTTACTAAAATTTTGGCTCCTTTTTTCATGTAATTACTCACTTATTTGGAAACAGAAAGAGTTGAAATTCAGTCAGCTCCAGAGGGTTATGCTTTGAATTTGGTAGCCTAGATAATAATAGAAAATACGTATATATTTAGGTGGGTGCAAAAGTAATTGCATCAAAAGTAATGGAAAAAAACGCAATTATTTTTGCACCAATCTAATAGCATTTACTATAATTTATTATGTACCAGGCTCTGTTAAAGCTTATATTTACTCACCACAACTCTAAAACATAGTACCATTATCATTATTCCCATTTTGTGAATGAGGACACTAGGCCCCAGGATAATTTTCCCACAGTCCCTGACTTAATAAGAGGTCATGTCGGGATTAAAATCCAGACAATCCGGCTGCAAATTCTGTGCTCTCCGTCACAGCCCTGCGTTGCCTCTGCATGGAAATTTACTCCTCCAATCTTGACCCAGTGTCCACTAGAAAAAGTCTGGCATGTTTTGGCCGGGCGCTGTGGCTCATGCCTGTAATCCCAGCACTTTGGGAGGCCGAGGCAGGCAGATCATGAGGTCAGGAGATTGAGACCATCCTGGCTAACACGATGAAACCCCATCTCTACTAGAAAAAAAAAAAGAAAGAAAGAAAGAAAGAAAAAGTCTGACATGTTTTAATATAAATATCTCATCTACTAAATTGCTGCCAATCCCTCAGATATCCTTTTTTTTTATAACAGCTGTATTGAGACACAATTTGATTTCCATAATGTTTAACCTTTTAAAGTATATGATTCAGTGGTTCTTATTCACGTAGTTGTGCACCCATCACCACAAACAATTTTAGAACCTTTTTATCACCCCCAAAATGAAACGTCATACTCATTAGCAGTCACTCCCATTTCTCCCCAATACCTCCAGCCCTAGACAGCCATTTATATTAATAATCTATCTATACGGATTTGCCTATTCTGGACATACACATGCCGACTTATATAAATAGACTCATATAATTTGTGGTATTTGTAACTAGCTTCTTTCACTTTACATAGTGCTTTTAGGTTCATCTGTGTTGTAGCATGCGTCAGTCTTAATTTCTTTTTATTGCTAAATAAATTCTACTGAATGGATATATCTCGTTTTGCTTATCCATTTATTAATTGATAGACATTTGGATTGTTTCTACTTTTATTGCTTTTATGAATAATGCTGGCATGAATATTTGTGTACAAGTTTTTGCATTAATACGTACTTTCATTTCTCTTGGGCATATACCTAGGAGTAAAATTGCTGCATCATGTGGTGACTCTGTCCTAACATTTTTAGGAACTCTCAAACTGTTTTCAAAGTGACTCTGCCATTTTGTAGTCCTACTAGCAACATATAAAAATTCCAACTTCTCTACATCCTTGTCAACACTTATAGATAAAACATTTATATAGTCTTTTTTATTATAGCCATGCTAGTGGGTGTAAAGTGGCATTTCATTGTGCTTTTGATTTGCAGTTTCTTTTGCACTTTGAAGGCCAGACACAATTTCTTTTCTTTTCTTTTTTTTTCTTTTCTTTTTTTTTTTTTTGATATGGAGTCTCACTTTGTTGCCTAGGCTAGGGTGTAGTGGCATAATCTCAGCTCACTGCAACTTCTGCCACCCGAGTTCAAGTGATTCTCCTGCCTCAGCCTCCTGAGTAACTGGGATTACAGGCGCATACCACCACGCTCAGCTAATTTTGTATTTTTAGGAGAGATGGGGTCTCACCATGTCATCTGGGCTGGTCTCAACCTCCTGACCTCAAGTATTCCACCTGCTCTGCCTCCCAAAGTGCTGGGATTACAGGCATGCGACACCGTGCCTGGCCTGCAGTACACAATATCTGTAAATTCTTCATCTCCTCTCTTTATAGAACTTCTATTGTTGACATATCACTAGTAATTGCCAGACAAAAACGATTTGAATTCTTTAAATATTTTGCAAGAGTAAGAAATAGCATCTCTTTTCTTAGATTCCCTTTTTCCCAGTTTTGAAACTAGAACAAATTTAATTTGTAAGTAAAATATAATCTGCTTTGAATGAAAACATTCAAAGGTCTCCCAAGAGGGCATTGGAGTGGAACATCCACTGAAGTCCATTTATACTGTTTTATTTTAATGTTTCTGATGATGATAATCATGGTGATTAACACAATGAAAATACAACTATTAAGGTCTAGAATACTGTGTCTTAGACACAGTCCTATTATAGGACCAAACTGGACAGGATACAGAGGAAACTATGAAGCCTCTCTGGGGAAGGAAGTGGAATATAATCTCTGAGGAAGGTTTAAAATAATATTGTTATTCTGAAAAAGACAATTCATCCAATTCATTCATTGAACATTTATTGCTCCCTAATTAGCAGACAATTTTAGGTTGCTGAGATAACGCAATAAACAAAGCAGGGTCTGGGCCATCATAAAACTTAAGCTCTAATAAGTTTTCCTTACAAGATGGAAGGAACTATAAACAAGTCAGTCCTATATGTTAACTGAGGCAAAACTAAGTTACGACATTGTTTACGTTACAGTGAAGAAGATTTACACCAGATGTGAAGAATGTTCCAGTGTAGAGGTTGGTAAATTCCTGAACTTGATTTTTTTTAAATTAAGTTATGTAGAATGACAGAATACATTTCAAAGGGTTTAGACGACACTACCCTGCAAGCCAGGCCATATACATCACTTTTCTTCAGAAAGGCCATAAACCTAATGTGGAAGGAAGGAGGTTGGGAGATAGGGCTTTAAACGAACTGGCAGATGGAATATGATTAACTTGGCATTTTTGATAATGCATATAAACTACTTTTGAAAAACTGCTTACATTTCACCAACGTACATCAATGTTGGCATATATTTATCTGGTCACTTTTCATTTAGTAACAGCCTAAATGTGTATATTTGAAATAATTATTTGTCCTGCAGGTGACACATTTGATGTTTCATTTTACCAGGTTATAGGTATATATTTTCATTTTATTTTTGTTTCTCCTCTCACATTATCCATGAACATGCATTTTGCAGAAAATTGCATTTTCCTTTTCTAGGTATAAACAATTTTTTACTACAGGTATCTGTAAGATCACTAATGCCAGATTTTTTATAGGCTTCAAAGAACTCTCTGTCACTTGTTGCCACATCAACCATTGGACTGCCTAGTGTTAAAAATATCATTTCTGATGGACGATTCAGTGGGGAACTCTACAGTGCTTTACATCTGCTGTGCATTTTGTTTTTGAGCCTGTTTTTCTCTGACGATCGTGGTAGAGCCAACACCAGGCTAAAATTTCCCCTAAATATTTAAGAAGAACCAAAAGAAGACTGTAATATTATAACAGTTCATAGTAAGACTATGACAAAGGAACTAAAAGCAATCAGGAAATGACTTTACATAGGAAAGAGTTCGATCATATGTAGGAAAGAAAAAATTATGTAAATAGACTGCCAATCAATTGCTTCTAGCTAGCTATGACCAGCTCTAGGATCTGTTTATAAATGAACTTATTCTGTCTTTTTAATAAATGTAATGTTCCTTAGGTATTCACACATTCCATGTTTCAACCTAAATGCAATTTATTTTTTCTTTCCTGGATATGGAGAATGAAGATTTGTTTCATTTCACATATAGATCTAAAAATACATAAATTATATATTTCCTTTACTGGGATTACAGGTATGTGCCACCATGGCCACCTAATTTTGTATTTTTAAGAGAGATGGGGTTTCACCATGTTGGCCAGGCTGGTCTCAAACTCCTGACCTCAAGTGATCCACCCTCTCAGTCTCCCAAAGTGCTGGGATTACAGGCATGAGTCACCACGCCCAGCCTGCAGTACACAATTTCCATAAATATAAGGATATATTACTATTATATCACTATGGTTACTATATATGATTGAAATAAATTATTAAGAAAACGGGCAGAGAAAAATGTTTGATGGCTTAATACAGTATGAACCCCAATACAGGGAAAGACAGATGTGGAAAGAACAAAGGAAATGAAAAGAAGTGTAGCAAACAAGATTGAAGGATGCTAGGGAGGAGCTTAACGTTAATGGGGAAACAAGAATGTATGTCCACAGAGAGGACGAAATGTCCACTCTTCTCCCCAGGACTAAAAACAACGTGGGAAGGACCTGAATGGAGGAGCACCTTTTCAGACCTGCAAATCTGAATGAAGAAAGGCATCTGGGCTTTCCTCTCTCCTTTGGAACTCTGCGACACTTTCCAGGTGCCCCATGTGGTCACTTCCAGGGGTGGCTCAGCCGGCAGAGGAGCCCTGCAGTGGTCCAGCACACCCATGACTGGCTACATAATTCTTATGAATCCAGGGGCGCGGCGGGTGGCTCACACCTGTTATCCCCGCCTGTAATCCCAGCACTTTGGGAGGCGGAGGCTGGCAGATCAGGAGGTCGGGAGTTTAAGACCAGCCTGGCCAACATAGTGAAATCCCGTCTCTACTAAAAAAATACAAAAAAATTAGCCAGGCGTGGTGGTGGGTGCCTGTAATCCCAGCTACTCGGGAGGCTGAAGCAAGAGAATCACTTGAACCGGAGAAGCAGAGGTTGCAGTGAGCTGAGATCACGCCATTGCACTCCAGACTGGGTAACAGCGAGACTCCATCTCAAAAAAAAAAAAAAAAAATTTATGGATTCTGGGGCCAAAAATTAGCAAAATCTGTTAGTCGCATATCTAAAGCCACATTCTCCAATCAACTTTATATTAGTAATAATATGCATCAGTTAATCTGCTGAGACTTTTGTTTCAATGAATTTTTAGTTTGGATTGGTAAAAGAGGTGTTTGTTTATCGGGCCCCTTCAAGATTTACCAGGAATCTAATTTCATCCCGTTGGCCTCAGGGACCACTGTGTACCCCTAGAGTCTAGTTCTTCTATAGTGGGGATGGTAAGGAGACCTCTGTGCAGGCCCTCTTAGGGAGACAGCACCGAAACGGACACAATTCCAAAGAGATGCTTTGGTAAGTACTATTCTTTACAATAATATTGGTGACTTTTTCTGAGTTTTATTTTTAAGTGACAAATAATTGTCTATGTTTAGGGTTCAATGTGATGTTTTGATATAGGTATACATTGAGGAACGATCAAATCAGGCTAATTAATATAGCTGTCACCTCAAATACTTACCATTTATTTGTGGTGAGAACATTTCAAATGCATTCTTTTAGCAATTTAAAAATATACAATGCATTATTAACAATAATCACCATGCGGTATAATAGATCACGAAAACCTATTTCTCTTGTTTCACTAAACTTTGTGTCCTTTGACCAAATGCTCCCCTTTCCCATCTACACCCACCTTCCCAGTCTCTGGTAAACACCACTGTACTCTCTACTATGATGAGTTCGATTTTTTTTAGGTTCCATATACAAGTGAGATCATGCAGCATTTGTCTCTCTGTACCTGTCTTATTTCACTTAATAGAATGTCCTGTAGGTCCATCCATGTGTTGCAAATGACAGAATTTCCCATGTTTAAAAAGCTGAATGGTATTTCATTGTGTGTGTGTGTGTTTGTGTGTGTGTGTGTGTGTGTGTGTGTATCACATTTTTAATCCATTCATCTGTTGATGAGCACTTTGGTTGTTTCCATATCTCGGCTGTTCTGAATAATGCTGCAATGGACATCGTAGTTCAGACGTTTCTATGACATACTGATTTTGGTTCCTTTATGGCCAGAAGTGGAATTGCTGAATCACTAATGGTTTTTTTTTGTAAATAGTATCACAAAGAACAAATAAGCCACAGAATATATAGAATATAAAACACTGTTTACTAGGGCTTCAATGCTCACAATTTTTTTTTCTCCTGTCTGCCATGACCTCTCCCCAGCCAATTTTCATATCATATTACCTGTTCTTTGCTTTTCTATAAACAAAAATGCCCTGGAGATTAAGCACAACATACATATAAGATAGAACAGATGGTGCGCTGAATAACCTCCTTTTCCTACAGCCCCCAGAAAATCCAGGACTAAAGTTGCTTTCGACGTAATGTATGTTTTTATAAGGCCAAAGGTGTATTACACATTTTTACAATATGAGTACTGTTCGGGAACCTGATATGTACTGTGGTTAACGCCATAAAATATCTAAGATTCTGAGGCAAGGTCCATGAAAGCTGCTGAGCATTTCAGTGAATCTGCTTATAATCCAACATGTGTCCTTCCAGGTTTATAATACTGTCACCAGGACTCTGCTGCTTGTTTTATTTGCAACTCCCCATCGATAAAAGTAATGAATTCCAAGCGTGTTCACATGAGCCTGTGAACCAAGACTTAAGTCCTAAATATATTCCCTGGTGATATGGAATGGTTACAAAATCATTACACTTTGGGGTAAAAATATCTATATACTTCCATTATTAATTGGTATTATACAGTGTTTATGAAGATTTATATCTGGGCAATCATTAACTGATTTCTCCCAATTTCTTTTTTTTTAAGAGCAAATCCTCACATAAATATGTATTTACTAAATAACAATAACATGTAATCCCAAAGGGAGTGGTGATTAGCATTAAGGCGTTCTAAAATCTTTCATTGTTTGAAAGGATTATTTGCTTGTCTGATTATTGACATTAGACCGTGTGAGGTGAAATATGTCCTTCAAAGTGTGTTTTGAGTAGTCACTATAAAAACAACAGAGCACATAACTTAAACTAATAAAGGAGAACATACCAGAGGAGCAGAGAAAAACTGAAATAAAAACTTCAAAATGAATCTTTGTTCTTGAGAGTGGACATGGTCTGGAAATGATTTACATTTGCAAATGTTCCAGAGGTTGCAAAAGCCCTCCACTCTTGTGACCTTTGAACCCCATTTGCTCACCAAACCCAAGGCCTCTCTCTTTCTCCCCTCTTTCTTCTTATCTCACTACACACACACACACACACACACACACACACACACACACACACACACACACAGATCTATATACTCAGTTCTTTTTATGGTCTCTACTTACTTTTAGGTCAATACTATATCTACATTTTAAGTTCTTAAAATACAGAAACAATTTACTCATTTCTATGATTGAATCTATACACTAATAAAGAAATTTGACTAGTTAACAAAAAGCTAAGCTGAATATAACTGAATTTTGACCTACCTGGTTGTTTGCACATGGTATTAGGATTTTTAAAAATCTATTTTCAATGCTAAACCAACTCTCAATGAAATTTTTGTAGCTTAAATCATTATTTGATCAGAAGTATATATTACTTGCTTCACTGGTGATAATTTAGGGTCGAAAGAGGAAGGAGGAAAAAAAGCAGGTCATGGAGACATAGAAAGAAATTGTTCAGGTTTGGGAATTCATTTGCATCAGAAACAGGGAGAAAGAAAGAGCCTTCCCAGCCAGTTTCACCAGCTATTTATCAACACTACCTTCTTCCTTCTTTCTAACTCTGATTAGATGGTCCTGATTTGACAAATTAATCGTTGTAAGGTTAGGATTAGATTCCATGTCTCATTACTATGGCCTCTAGGAGTAATGAGACAGTCTATACTTGTGAATGATGCAATTAATCATAGCTAAGATCTGCCTGTAGCCTTTGTTTATGAATTATATCTAGATAGGAATAGAAGACAGGAGCTTTGAAATTGAATTGAGTGAGCAAAAACAACTCTCTAAAAAGACATTCTATTCTAAAGAAAAAGATTTTTAATGTTTAATTTATAAAGCTCTTCAAACTCTGAATACCCAGCAACAAATTTTGTACCTATTTGATTGATTTAAAGTAAATTAATTAGAAAAACTTTAGACTTAGACTTCCCGTTGCAGTATGATTAATTTACCAATCTAAATTTAAGATTCGGTAATAAATTATTCACATTAAATATTTCCTAAAAACCCATTAAATATTACGTTGACTTGCAATTTCTCCTAGACTGCCATTTTGTCTGACATGGCATATTTTTGTATATGGAATAAATGCTTTTTGGTGGATGCATATTCGGCCAGTTTTTTTTGTATAGACATAAAATATCAAATGGCTAAACTTAAGTGAAACCTGATTGCTACCAATTAAAGGTTCTTTAGTGTAATGTTTTGAAAATGTTCTAGAATTTACAACCTTTGAAAAAATAAACTTTTTGCCAAAGGCAGTATTGCTCAATTTGCCTAGTCCTAAAGGGATAAGGTAGCAGTTATCTCCCTAAAGATTCAGAAAGCAAACAAATAAAAACTTAGATTAATTACACCAGAAGTTCTGGAGCTCATTCATTTCCTTTTAGTTTTGTTGGATGGCAAAGGCATAAAGTGAATGTTAAAACTTATGAAAACAGTCATAGGGTTTATCTTTTTCTATTAAAGCAATTATGACATTTCAGATACATTCTGAAGTTCAAACTTAGTCTTTCCATAAAAAGGCTTTTGGAAAACAAACTAACTCTGCCAATAATGAAATCAGATGCTTTGACTAGAAGAGTCTTAAAACGACCTATTCGACCAAATGCTTTATGCTCCTTTACTGCTCAATGAAACACATCACTTGTTATTGGAATAAAATTATAACTAAATAATTTTAACACTAGGATTTTCTGTAGATCATTATCCTTCAAAATGAGCACATGGACAATTTCAGCCCTGTAACTGACAATAAAAAGAACAATTTGGTTTACTTAGCAAAGTGTTTGGTCATTACTTTCTCCTTTGAGGCACACAGGAGCAGAGAGTAGCTTATAAAACTGAACCCACTCTTTATGAAAAACGAATGTGATGGGACACATACCCAAATGATTTTTTTGTCCTACTAGCGATAGTGACAGGAGACAGACAAATTCCTAGGCAGGCAGGGATAGGTTCCCAGTGAAACCCAACGTTCAAGCTAAAAATGGCCCGAAGCCTGAAAACCGAGCTGCCAGTTGTGGGTGGAGTCCACCACCGGAGTGAGAACTTCCCCCATGCCTTTTAGCCCATGGAATGGTGCTTTTTCAGGACCTGCCAATGGACCAATCAGCACGCAGTTCCGCATTCTGAACCCATAAAAATCCCAGACTCAGCCTCATAGATGTCTACCTGCTTTCGGGTTTCCTCTCACACAGAGGGCTACCCACTTCAGGTGCCCTCTCGTGTCAAGAGCCTTTCTGTCGCTCAATAAAATTCTCTGCCTTGCTCACGCTCCGGCATCCACGTACCTCATTCCTCTTGGTTGTGATACAAGAACCAGGAACTCGCCAAATGGCAGGTGCGAAAAGAGCTGTAATACGTACTTCTGCTCCCCAAGGTAGGGAGTGGAAAAACCACGGGGCAGTACACACCCCAGTTCACCAAGCTGCAGGCGGCAGGGAGAGCCTGTAACACACCCCGTTTGCCTAGATGTGGTAATGAAGAAGCGAAACAATTGGGCACAATTCCCTCCTGGCTGGCTTGCAAACTACAAAATCCACAACATTTCGTGGGGGCCCAGACCTCAGCATTTCCTGGGTGAGAGCTGTGACACCCACTGGAGCTCCGCAGTTGCTGGCATCTCTTGAGTTTTCAGGTGCCACTGCATTCCCCTCATCTAGACTCTGGTGCCCAATGCAGAAGCCACTCGTGGCACACCTGGTCCAACTGCAGGCTGAGGGCAGAGTTCCTGTTTGGATGCGGGAATCCCACCCCAGGAGCGAGCTGAGCACACCCTGCAGGCTGGGTGGGTGGAGTGAGTCCCTGGGGCTGAGTGGAGCCCTGGGCAGAGGTCACAGCAGCTGCAGAGATTTCTGGCTGGTGAAGTGGCACTGAAGGAATCCTGTAATACAGTGTTCCAACCATAACATAACATGATGTGAGCACAAGTCAGGGACCTCCAGAGAAAGGAGAGACTGAACTCCTTTTATCTTCTATCTTCAGTACGGTACCTTATATGCCACAGATGTTCAATAAGTGTAGACTGTAAGAATGAGTGAATGAGAATTAGTGAGTGAATGAAAAGAGAATGTGTGCCTCTTTTTTTTTAGTTTAGCAACTTCTGTCTTTTCAGAATATTTTGATATAAAAAATGTTTTTAAAAAAAATTTCTCAACACATTTTCCTAGTGAGGTTAAACCCAAGGTAAAGGGAAGAAATAAAGCAGCCCTCGGAAGTCACCCTCTGTGCCCTTCGTAGCGCTTCAGAGAGAACCCAGCAGGTCAGTGGGGTGGCTCAGACCCACTCCAGCATTAGGAGGTAGCCAGAGTCTTGGTGTCCAGCCTTCCCCAAACTCATGCTTCTTCAAAGAGACATAAGAAGTGGGCTGGGGCTGAGACTGACCCTTTGAAGTTTTAATCAAAGCCCCGTGGGGAGTTGGCCCAGGATCCTCAGACCCCTAACATTCTCCCCTATTTAGTCCATGCTCCCCAACCACCACCACCACACCAAGGGTCTTTCTGCTCTTGGACTGTTTATGCTCCTTCCACAGAACCCATTCTATTCTTCTTTCTCAGCCAGCCCAAAGCTGTTTCTCAATACTGCTAAATTAAACTGAATTTGGCCAAGGCCACCTCCTGACTTTGTTTCTGCCTCCTTACTTTGTTTCTCTGTAGCAAACTGCAACCTAACAGCATATAAACAAAATACAGGCTAACACCTGAGAGTAGTAGCAAGTAGCTGAATCTCAGCTAATCATAGTAGCCAAACTTCAGCCAATTACAGGCTGCCAGCTAATCAGACCATGCCCAAATAAGGCAAATATCAAGCTGTAACCAATCAAGCTGTCTCTGTGCATTATTTCCTTTTTCTGTCTATAAATATTGCCTGCCACATTGCTCCACATTGTTGGGTAAAGCTCTCTGAACCTCCTGGAAATTCTCATCTCCACGATTTCTTAATGTTGGTGGGCCTCAGGGTTCAGTCCTGGTTCTGAATACTGTCCAATTCATGAATCATTGCTCAAATAAACTCTGCTAAATTTAATTTGTCTGGAGATTTTCTTTTAACAATGCACCCTCTCTGCTCCAGCCAAGCTGATATATTAGCATGATCTTCATGAACTCTTCCCCAACCTTGGCTGCCTGCAGTGACTGCACTTATCACAGCTACATCACTTAATCATATTAACCCTTAATGTAAATGCATATATTAATTTCTGGTGCTTCAGGGTTGAAGGCCATATCCTCTTTATGTCCCACTATTCTCTGCAGTGTGTTGTTCACATAGCAGATGATTCGCATTTGTAATTGAAATGAGAATATATTCTTTTTCTCTGGAACTGCCTTCTGTATCTTTTTTTATTTGAGGCATGTTAATTCAGAGCAAAGAATTTCCGAACCAATACGTGATAGTTGTAGAACAAGAGGTAGCCACCTTGTTATGTGGAAGAGTCAGCTAAATAATTTCTCTACCCAGAAAATTCACCACTCTCATATAAATGAAGGGGTCAAGTGTAAATTTTCTCTGTGAAACACCATATGGACTGGGCATGGTGGCTCATGCCTATAATCCCAGCACTTTGGGAGGCTGAGGTGGGCGGATCACAAGGTCAAGAAATCGGGACCATCCTGGCCAACATGGTGAAACCCCATCTCTACTAAAAATACAAAAATTAGCCGGGCGTGGTGGCACGTGCCTGTGGTCCCAGCTACACAGGAGGCTGAGGCGAAAGAATCGCTTGAACCCAGGAGGCAGAGGTTTCAGTGAGCCGAGATTGCGCCACTGCACTCCAGCCTGGCGACAGAGCAAGACTCCATCTCAAAACACACACGTGCACACACACACACACACACACACACACACACACACACACAATTATGACAGATCCAGTACACATAACCAACATTACATAATGGTCACGTGGTCATGAAGGTGGTGATGGTGGTGGCGGTGGTGATGGCAGACCATTTGGATACCTAGGAGATAATCCTCAAAATCCTCATCTCCATAATTTCTTAATGTTGGAAATCCTCAGAGTTCAGTCTTTGATACACTTCTTTTCTCTATACTCACTCCCTTGGTGACTTCATCCAATCTCATAGCTTTATATTCTGTCTAAAAACTGATGATGTCCAGATTTATGTCTCTAGTCCAGATCTTGCCCCTGAACTCTGCACCACATTTCCACTTGGAAATCTAATAAACATCTTAAATTTGACATATCCTAAACCGTACTCCTGATCTTTCACCACCACTTTCACCTCAAAACAAAATAATGAAAAATTTAAAACCTGGCCCACTAACAATCTTTCCAATCTCAGTTACAATAGCTCCTTCTTTTCAGTTGTTCTGGCTATAATCCTGGGAGTCATTCTTCTTTTTAACTCTACCTTCAAAATATGTAAAAATCTGGCCATCTGGCCATCTCTCATTACTCCATGTTAGCTCTATGGTTCAAGTCTGGATTATTGCAGTAGCCTTCTAACTAGTCTCCCTGCTTCCACTTTCAGCTCCTTATAGACTAATCTCAATACAGAAGTCAAATTGATACTTTAAAAACATAAATTAGATCAATGTGACTCCTCCAATGTCCTTTACTTTCACTTAAAGCAAACTTCAAAATCTACAATGGCCTACAGACGCTACGTGATCTCTCTCTTCCCTCTCTTCTCTGACTTTGTCCCCTACTACCTCTCTCCTCATTCGTTCCACTTTAGCATATATGTTTCTTGCTGTGTTTTGAACACATTGGGAATGAGAATGCTCTTGAGTCATTGATTTTTCCCTTGCTGATCCCTTGGTCTGCAGTACTCTTTCTCCAGATGTCCACGTAACTCATTCCTATACCTCTTTAAAGTTTTCGCTTAAATGTTAACTTCTCAATGGAACCTACCCTGACTACCCTATTTGAAAAGGTAAAGGCCCAATCCCATGGCCCTCTTTGTCTCTCCTCTTCCACTGATTTATTTTTCTCCATAACTCTCATCACCTTCTACGTAATTCATGTATTTATTTTATCGTCTACTTTCTTCCTCTAGAATGGAAATTCAAATGATATATCCATTTTGTTCTTGTGCCTGTAAAAGAACCAGGCACCTTATAGGCATTCAGAAAATAACTTGCAAGAATTAATTAACAAATGGCTGAGTCATTCATTAATTAGGTCATGATATAGTCTTAATTAAGTCATAATACAGTCTTCACTCACTGTAACATAAAGGAACAGTAACATTAGGAAGTTATTCATAACTCCACCAAATATATAACATCTTGACCCTGGGTACATCATTGAACTTCTCTGACCGCTGGTGTCCTCATCTGTAAATTAGACATAATAGTCCTTTCTCATTCTATATCAAAAGGCTGTTTTGAGGGTAAAGTAAGACAGTACCTATGAAAATGGTATAAACCTTAGGTAAATTCTAGCTTTAACAATGTCAAACAAGTAATTTTAATAATAAAATTTCAAGGATAAGTCAACTCAATTCCTGAATTTCTTTATTGAACTTATTGTCTGTTAGACTTATTTAGCATTTTGTCACATAATAGTCTATAAAATTTCCATTAATTTCATTTATGTTTACTCATTCAACTTTTCATACTTGTCCATTAAATTAAGATTTTTTTTATTACTACCTTTATTGTCTTATTATAGTAGTAGTAAAATTTCTGAAGGACAAATTTTATGATATATATTTTTATATTTCTCTTTTATATATGTTCTCATACACATTTGATTGTTACATTTTTGTCAGATGAACTTATTAAATAGATTCCTAGAAAGGTGAGCTGTGAAGATAGCTCATAAATATTGGCTTGCAGAACTCAGGTCCAACTGACTTAGACTTGAGATACACAGAAACATAAAATTGACATTATAATATTATATAATTATGTTATTATAATATCATAAATTATAATATAATGGAAATGGAAAATCAAACTGGTTGTAATCTTATATATTATTTTATCTTGCCTTGAAGCAACACTGTGTTCAAACTATCGTAAGACTAGTAAAAAACATAATGAAAGATCATCATGTTTTTATAGCCCTGGGCAGACCAAGACATACAGTTATATCAAATTAATTACAAATACCAGACTTATTTGATAATTATCTCACTCTAATTCACCCATAATTTTCAGGAGGAAATGCAGGGTTTCGATCTTTATGATTCTCTTCTGTCGGTTTTCAGGACAATAGCTTGGCACAACTAATGCTCACCCATAAAAATAATAGAAAAATTTAGATTATCTTTCACTAAACCCAGTCTTAGCAACACTTCAGAAGCAAGTCTAGGGGAAGCAGCTGCTTCTGTTAGGCCAAACTACCCAGGTTGGGAGTGGCTGGCAGGGGTGGGCAGAGACTGGGAGGTGCTAAGGCCACAAGACAGGAACTTACACCTTCTTCTTAATGATAACATAAAAACACAAAGCTAGGGAACGTAGCCTAGGAGCTAAGAGCTAAATCTGAACATCTTCAGAAAATGATGTTCCACATCCTTTTTCAGTAAGGACTAGGGTCTATTCCACAATTTAAATAGTCTGCATTTCCTGGAATTATCTGCTTATCTGTAAGAGCTCCGTGTACACCAAAACCTGTGCTCTGTGGGACCCTAGTGACACAGCCATCATCCCTAACCTATTTCTTGGTCCCAAGTTCTATTCACTGTCCCCAGATATAAGCACCCAAGTTCTTTTCATGTAACATGTGGTAAAGAGAATTTTTACAGGAAAATTGAGAAGAATGATGAGGATAGACAACATGGGAGGTTACAAAGTTGGCAAACTGTTCAAAGTCACACTCCCAGGGGTGAGCTTCTGACTCCTTTTGGAATGGAAGCAGATGCCTGCTAGAATTTTAGCTCCCTGTTTTTTTTTTTTTTTGAGGCTGGGACTCACTAAATTGGTTCCATTTCCCTTCCCCAACATTAGAGAAGTCTCTGTGTGACTTGAGCAAGTGTCTTACCCTTTCTCAGCCTCAGCTTTCTTCCCTGTAAAATGACAGGGATAACACTACCAGACACCATGAAGTTGTTGTGAAGATTAAATGTGTTAATGTAAATCTTTAGAACAGTACCTGGCACACAGTAAAGCCCAATAGGGGTTAGTTATCATTATTATTATTTGTTCTGCCAAGAATCTCTTCCCACCCTAAAGAAAAGTATCACATCGCTTTGTCATATGGGTGCACGGTGCCTGTCCAAGCATGCCAGGTTTCATGGCATCCAATGTACAAGGCCTCAGCTCCAGCCAGACACAACCCAATATTTCCTTCATCCACCCCATCTGAGCTTATTACTTATATTTTCTCATCAAAGGAAATGGGTAATTAGTAGTTGTTCATCCTCCACTGGAAATCCAGGGATCTGGCTACAGATCTTTTCCACACAGTAGTAGTTCTGGGGGCTGTCAATGAGGCCATTTCTGCCTTTGGATGAGACAACCTGACCAGTAGTATGCTTCAGAACTAAGGAGACCATCATCCCGGTTTCTATAAGAGTGGAGGAATTTGCACAGCTACGTTGAAAATTCTCACTCCAAGACTGTCCACTCTTTGCTTCTCCTGAATTACAAAGGGTAGGCAGACCTGTGAAAGGTGCCCCAGGTGCTTTCAGCAACCCTCCCCAGTACAAGATTCCTGAAAAGCCAGGTCAACTCCACCCTTGCTCTGGATCTTCAGTCACGTTATGCCATGACAGATGAGGAGAGTTCTGCATCTGTTTTAAAACATAGAAAACAGAGATAATGTGATCTGTCTTTGTGAAAGTAATGAATTTGTCTGTTCAACAAATATTTACAAAGTATTTACCCTGTTCTAGGCCTTGAGTTTGTAGAAATGAACAGAACACATAAGAGACTCATGCCGTGGCCGTGGCACTTGGAATGCAATAAATCAATGCCATAATTAGAAAGTTATTGAATATGGCAGGGCGCAGTAGCTCATGACTGTAATCCCAGCACTTTGGGAGGCCAAGGCAGGCAGATCATGAGGTCAGGAGATCAAGACCCTCCTGGCCAACATGGTGAATACAGTCTCTACTAAGATACAAAAAAATAGCCTGGCTGAAGATGGCCGATCACTAGCAGCTCAGGATTGCAGCTCCCAGTAAAAGCGCAGAGAACCAGTGGATGCCACACTTACCGATAAATTTTTGTTGCCCACGGACCAGGACATTCCTAGCCGAGGAGCCCCACGGGTCGCCAGCGCGACCCTTTTGGCTGGCGCGGCTTTTTTGCTGGCGCCTCGGCTGGGCAGCTCTTGGTGTGGAGTAAACGGGACTGGGTCTCCTTTTGGATGATGTTTGGAGCTCTGTGAAGGCAGAGTAGTCCATCCACCTGATTGAAAAAGGAACTGAGAAGCCAGACCGGAGACCCCCAGGCAGAAAAGCACCATGAATTTCAACGCTGCTGTTTTAGCTAGCGTTGCAGGTTGCTACAGTGAAAATTACATAGATTCTGGAGCTGGGAATTAACAAGCTGGATGTCCACTCAGAGACCTAATTTGAAAGTTGGTAATTACAAAGACGACAGATGGATAAAACCATAAAGATGCCAAGAAGCCGCTGTAAAAAAAACTGAGAACACTCAAAATCAGAAGGTCTCTCCTTCTACAGAGGACGCTAGTTCCTCAGCAGTAACGGAACAAGACTTGATGGAAAACGAGTGTGAAGAATCATCAGAATTAGGCTTCAGAAGGTGGATAATAAGAAACTTCTGTGAGCTAAAAGAACATGTTCTAACCCAATGCAAAGAAACTAATAACTTCGAAAAAAGGTTTGACGAAATGCTAACAAGAATGGACAATTTAGAGAAGAACATAAACGAATTAATGGAGCTGAAAAACACAATACGAGAAATCCGTGAAGTATGAACAAGTTTTAACAGTCGAATTGATCAAGTAGAAGAAAGGATATTAGAGGTCGAAGACCAACTTAATGAAATGAGAAGACAAGATCAGAGAAAAAAGCATAAAAAGGAATGAACAAAATCTCCAAGAAATATGAGACTATGT